>JASAND010025747.1:0-20965 GCA_030248195.1 Trissonchulus latispiculum
AAAAAGGAGACAGAGTCAAAGCAGCAACCAATTCGAGGATCCCCGAGATTATGATGGCATAACAATTAGAAAAGTGAAAATCGCAAGGACATCCCAGTGAAATGAAAAGAAAATTCTTTAGTAATTTTCTATCAATATGCACCTTGGCATTGTTAGGGCATACAGCCAATCCTGACTGGTAAAGGGTTTCTTCAGAAAGCCAGTCTGATGTTCTATCTGAAAATCAAAAACAGCTATGTATGATCACATTACAAATTCCGATGAAACTGATTATTCTATAGAAAATCTAAACAAAAAACAAGTAGCCCCTAAAGGGGGAATTATTCCGCCCCGGTGCGTGATCGTCCAATTTGTATGTCATCGATACCTATATTCTTGAGGCCACGAAAAAGGATTCCGTGCTGAACTAAACCCTTCTATATAGTGCCTTATAGCTGTCTTCCTTCGCAATATTGAGATATCGATTAACATTAGTAATATGTAACATTTTGAGCAATCTGTGTTCGAACAGATAGCGACATGTTAGCTTCGGCAAACGTTTTTCGGTTGTTCTGTTTAATATACAATCCGTTGTCAATTTGTTGATTGTTTCGTCCACCACCACAATCTCACTACTTACACTAAAGTCTAAACCCCACGAATACTCCAAAGCAGTTCGAAAGTTTGTATGTTTCCGAAAGATCTAAACTGAGTAAAAGAAAAGATTCGGATGTAAAATTTTGCATGCATATAGAGTGCAGCTATATCTTGTTTAATGTAATGCTATTGCATTCTGTTCTAACCATGTTTAATAATTTTACAGTTCCTATGGTAATTCAATCACTATTCGAACAGAACTCAAAACATTGGTCGATTGAGTCTAGAGTCAAAGCCCATCCCATGCCCAACCAAGTACTGAGCATAACTGAGTCAAAATGAACTTGTGCAAGAATCCTGATCCCGGTTGTAAGTAAAAACGTTTAAAAGCACCGCCGAATGCTTGAAGTAAACCGTACCTATTTTACGAGCCCGCACAAACATCGCACCAGCCGCTGTTTACAACTATACTTGTCAGCACTACTACTCTTTTGGGATCATCTAATTTGCATATTAAGCGTTCATAATCTAAAATCAGAACTGAGCCGAGGGGGGAATGAAACAAAAAGAATTTTAGAAATTAGAATACCAAAGCCCCCGCTGAAAATGGCTTAAAATTTAGTTTTTATAATACAAAAGTAAAGTGGCTGCCTTACCGCCCACATCTAAAATGTAACAAAATGCGGACTGAGAGTTTCAGGCTAACTTCCGCCCTGGCACCCCCCATCGAAAAAAGACGGACTGACTAAGTCGGTGTGTTAAACATAGGCACTACGATTCAAGCTCATCTGTTATTACACGCAGATTGAGGTTCACCCATTACAAAGATTCCGCCTCCGGCGGAATAAAAATTTAAGTGAAATTTAAGCTTAAAAACGAATTATACACACAGCGTTTCTTGCTGTAATATTATAATTTTAATTAATAAAATCAAATAACCTACTTGACTAGATCGAAGACACATAACAACCATTAAAGCAAAGATGCTGTTCCTATACGCCGTCTGAAACAATAAATTTACAATGTAATAGGACTGTCAATGGGCCAGTGCTAATGAAATCTTTGGTTACAGTTATATGTCACTTTAATAATACATGTATTACTACTCACGGAGGTAATATGAGTTTCAGAGATACATACGCCACATATACCAGTTAGGAATCAACTACACACTAACAAGGTAATATTTTGGAAGTACTACATACCTTTATAAAACAAAAATTAGAATCTGTTAATTGTTGAGCAAGATAAGTGAGCATGAATCCAATCAGAAAGCAATAACCGAGAGAAGGCAGATAAAGTACTCTTTCAGCCACCACAAAACCAACTGGAAAAAGCAGGTTGGATGCTGGCAGCCATGGAACTATATACAGCGATAGACCAATAATTACAACCCTAAAAGTAAAAACGATATCTCTAGGAGATCCGCAATAAAGTTAATTTTCGTTCAAGACAAGGGCCGTCACAAATACAAGCTAATACATTATATACTCACATGCGTTTCTCATTGGCTGAAGGTTCCGGTACTTCTGTTACACTGTTAGTATATTTAACTTGTTAAACCGTCTAGCATTTTTACCTTTGTGTATTGATTTCTGCACTGTACAACCGTTTTGAGCAATAAGCAGCGACAATCCAAGCCAGGATGACTAAGCCAATGCGACTGTCTGACCAGCTGTGAATGACCGGAACACAGCCCAGGGACCAATCAAAGCAGAGCCAATTAGGACAAATCAAGATCCACAAGTTTAGCAAAAACAAATATTGATAGGTGAAAGCCTGAAACAAACAAATGAAACAAAACTTGTAGGTATGAATCAGAAATGCAGCAGAA
This sequence comes from Trissonchulus latispiculum, assembly GCA_030248195.1. NCBI lineage: Eukaryota > Metazoa > Nematoda > Enoplea > Enoplida > Ironidae > Trissonchulus > Trissonchulus latispiculum. The sequence goes on from JASAND010025747.1 coordinate 2,411, forward strand.
AAGAGCAGTTTCTGACAAAGGAGTTGACAGTACGGCAAAATGTCAAATTACACATATTGTTGTACTCACTGGGCAAGTCAGAAGGGGCTGGGGAATTGCTGCTTCTGTATTGTTAAAGTGGTAGGTTTGAACGACTTCCTAATCCCAATAAAACAAACATTAATACAAATTCCAAAAATTATTTGCTAGCTGTGAAATCTTACCCGGAAACAAAAGGAAGGCAAGAAAGCAGCTGGGTTTTCTGCTGGACTGAATTTGGGAGAAACGAAACCCATGAGAGCCAGCCGAAGAAGCAGGAGAAAGCCACCGGAAGCCGCCAATACCAGAAAATGAAGCACCAGTTGCTTCAGGGCTTTATGGCTAACCTAGAAAGGTAGAAACAATTATTTTTGATGAATTAAGGGTTAATTAATTATTTAATTAATAGCAGACATAATAATTTACAATTCACAATGAGCTAATTTAATAAGATCGTTTACAATATATAGTAAATAAAAGCATGTTAGCTGAAATAAACCTTGTCCTGTTTCGGTTTTGGCATGTCATTGTTGTTAATATCCAAGTTTGTACTGTTTGATGAACTGGTAACGCTCTCAATCCACAGTAAACTTTTATAGGTGAATGCTATGTTCAGAAGTGGAAGCATCCCCTAAAATAAATGTTAAAAATTTTTCTGCAAATTCATCATAAACTGCCAGCTAATTTATATGCACAATCATAACCATTGTGAAGAACGAACACAGCAAACACGTCTCGGCGATCTAAGCAAGAAGATAGGAAAGAAAGATGACCAACCAAAAGTGTAACATGGGAAATGACAGCGATCTACAGTTGTAACAAAGCCGTTATAGCACTCTATTGCTATGGGTATAATGTGTACTTTTCCTGCAGCTGCCTGCCTACAACTAACAAAGAGCTCCTCTGCCATATGATGCCAGTGTTGATGACTTTGTCTTTTGTCCGGCGGTGATGTTGTGATTTTACACAGTCAGTGAGCTTAATATAAAGCGAAGAGGAAGTTGTTGCGTATGAATCAGAACGTAATTCATGAAAAATATATTTACTTTGTGCTACTACATATAACCCACAGATTTTAGTTTTCTCATGCAAATTCATTGGTTGTTCTACGTCCTCAAAATTATCACAAAATTTACATTAAAATAATATGTGGTATTGGCAGTGCCTGCCTAGCCGCTAACTAGGTGATGGATCTTAGCTTTCACTAATAGCAAATAACAACTTATTGCAAACTATAACAGTTACGATCATTCTAAGATCAGAACTCTTGCAGTGATGGGTGAAATACCCAGGTACAACATAGTACATACAATAGCTGTTATCCCTTGTTCCTTCGACAACATCGCCAACAAAGTGAATAGCATCGCTTCCGTAATGCTCCACCAGTTAGTAGCTGTAATTCAAACTTGTATATCATTATCAAAACATAATTACCAGATTACAACTGAATACTAGTGATTTTTTATCTTGCAATAGAGAACTAAGCATAAGCAACTGGAACTAGAACTAGCAACTAGAACTTTGCAGCCAAGTCTCGATTGGATAGATGGTGTGCATTTGCAAATCAGATTGCAGTAAGCATTTACCTCAGTCCTGATAATAAACTATTTATATTTCGCACAGCGCAGTTTATACTTTGCTAGCTTAGCTATCTTTTTCTAGTCTCTCTCTTACGGTAGCTTAATTGTTGAGCTTCGCATCTAAGCTATAGATAAAGCATCTCCGACAATCGCTTAAAGTGGTAGGTTTAATAAGGACGAACGCATTCAAACCTTCCTCAATATTATTTATTCATGAAGTTATCAGTTTACGCATGGCAAAATGGGTACCTTCTGCCCAAGATAAAGCCAAAGTAGGTCGCGATAGGAGAAGGGAAATTGTGATAGAAATATAACGATATAACCAATGGACGCAGGATTATTAGTGACACACGAAATAATAATGAAATAAAGTTACATTTAAAGGTGAAGTAAGACTTCAAACATTAAATTTAAGACTTGCTATTTGAAATCTTAATACACACTATAAAGTGTAACATATACCTGGCCCCTTGCCCAATCGATGGAGATATCGCAGAATACACGTAAGATATAACACAGCTGACAATAGCTCCGCTCTACCAACAATACTGACTACCTGAAAACATGTTATCTAAATTTCAACCAACGAACGTCTGCAAGATAGAAGGTGGCAAGCTCTTGCCCATACCACCAAAGGAAACAATACAGTAGCTTGCGAAAATGAGTTAAGTCTTAGAGTGAGTGTTAAACATATGCATGTGCACTCAAATCAGACTGCCTAGATTCCCCATTTGATCAGACAACTTTGAAAATTCGCTGTCAGTCAACCCCCCCCAAACGAGGAAATAAGGTATATGTTACCGAAAACGGAGAGCTGTGGGGTGGGCTAGCCCGTTCCTGCTTTTACTTTAAACAATACTATGAACTTTACGTGGTGGTACACCCTTATACACACTCTGCAATTTTAAGTCCAATTGCAAAGGTCAGTTCGTGCTCTCACAGGCGGCGGAAAATTTTCAGCAACGTTACCAAAATACTTCTGGACGGTTTAGTAGAGGAAGCAGAGGAAGAAGTGGAAGGAAGACCCTTCCGCAAGAAAAAATAACTAGCACAGCAGCTTGGTTTAGTCATGTCGATTTAGCTGTATTTGGAAACCGAGGCCTGTTGCTTCAATTCAGATATTACGGTAAATGTGGTGAATGTTTAACATTTAAGGTGGTGATTCCTTTTAGAGACATCAACTTTGAACCATTATTACTCAACCATTACTTGGAGTTAAGAAGCCATTTTTATATCAAAATGCAGCGTTTTGCTCTTTCTAATGAAGAAAAGGCAAACTAACTTTAGTTCTTGGAAATTATTTTACTGCATTTTCGAAGTAATTTAATTTTCCAGATTTTTTGCAGACTAAAGTAAATTTTTTGTGAGGCATCGGCAACATCATACGATTCCACTATCAAATAGCTAGGGACCCTTTTTTAGTTATTATGAAACCGCTCTTCGTTGTAAAGAAATTAGCTAAAATGTATGCGCAACCTGGATTTTGCCTACTTTTCCCAACTTTGGCAAACGACAACTTTAGCTAGAAAGAAGCAATCGGGACAACTAAAAAAGGGTCCCTGGGTATTTTAGTGTAAAACACGTCCAGTAAGTGGCAACCATCTAGCTTGCATAGTAAATGCTCCACAATCGCTGGAAAAAATTTGGTCATGTTTTTGCAAAAACTGCATTTTCTATGATAACAGCGTACGGGGTAGCAGTTAAAAGATTATACTGTCACGGATAATCGGTCTCGACGAGACCTTCAAATTGACACCCGTAGTTTAATTTTACGGCTTGCGTAGTTCAATAAATCGGGGATTATTTGATTTCTGCAAAAATGACAAGTTTTCAACGCCAAAATAGGAAAATCGACTATATCTCACGATAGCGAAAAGCTAGAAAGGTACTTCAAAAAGCAAAAATGTAGAGTTCAACAAGATCTTCCACATGAATATAATCATAGCTATGCAGCTACTGTCTATTTGTCAAAAATCGGTAAAAAGGGCCCTGAACGGAGACGTCGAATTTTTGAAGCGGGATTGCGCGGAGGGTGTTATGTTAAAACAACTTATTTTGGAAAGTTTCATCAAATTTCATCTTGATTTGAACCGTCAATCAACAATATGTGCCCAAAAGGAATCACCACCTTAAGATTGTCTAATAGATATGAGCACGGGCCGGATTTTTTCGGCCCGGCACGGCACGGCCCGCTCCAAGCTCCTGCTTCACCCGACCCGATGGCAAAATTTTTCGGGCCCAGCCCGGCCTACAGGCTGACAAAATTCGGCCCGGCCCGGCAGGCCAAAAGAAAATTTTCAAAATTTTACTAACAATATTGGATCTCTTTAACTTTATCCCCCAACAAAAGTTGGTCAACTTCAAAGGCTTATTGCAAGAGATCAACAGAACTTTAGAGCATGATTTGTACATCGTTGTAATGCTCGAGATGTGCTCTAATTAATGGTATAAAGCAGTTTGTTGTAACTTGCGCCTATAAAAAGTTAGCTTAAAAGTATCAAAGTTACAGTTTTTTTGCAATTTTTGGCAGTCTTTTAAGCTTAACTTTTTATAGCCGCAAGTTACAGCAAACTGCTTTACACCACTAAATAGAGCACATCTCGAGCATTTCCAACAATGCATAAATTATGCTCTAAAGTTCTGTTGGTAAAAAAAAGTAATGGTTTACCCCAGGAGATATCTCCGTCCTGCCACAGGACATGGGGTGCCGGTGCTCATCCCCGGATTCTCAGCCGTAGAGCCAGGAGTGTCACCTCAGATGATGACTGCATCCGTGGAAGGGGGGCCGGCCCTTCGGCACAGACTCCTGTTACCTTCCCACCGTAGTGGTACCCATTTACCGACCAGTTGAGGATGGATAGCTGGGTTGGCTAGAGTCGAGAAAGCTTTGTGGCTTCTGGGGATCGAACCACCGACCGAATGATCGGAACTTCTCACCACAGCCTAAGAGCACTCGGCCATCTCGACTCAATAATTGATAATAATAATGATAATAATAATAATAATAATAATAATTGGCCATCTGTTGATTTCTTGCAATAAGCTTTTGAGCTGACCAACTTTCGTTGGGAGGATAAAGTTAAAGAGATCCACAATATTATTTCAAAGGCTTCATTCAAAATGTAGAGGCTAAATTGTGCCACGAAATGTTAAATTTTCCTATAAAATAACCAGAATCAGTAAATGTTAGTAACTTTTAGTGATTTTACAACATTTTCTAAAGTCGATCCGGCCCGTTTCGGCCCGTCCCGGCCTTAGCTGGGCCTTTCGCAGGTTCGTTTCCCCAACGGGATCTTCGACTATCGAAGCAGAATGAATTCTTACCGCTTCTGTATGCACCGGATGAACACTGAATAGAAAGGCTGACCAGAAAGCAGATTCCAGACTGATCCTGCTCGACAGCAGTTTGGAAAAGCACAAAGTGCAAACGTCATAAAAAAGAATCACAACAAGGCAGTGTAGAATCAAATTTATGGTATGATATGGACCAGGATTCAGGCCAGAAAACCAATAATTTATCCTAAAATGGGATGATTTGTTGCTTAGATATGACACTGTTTAATTCAAGAAAAGATTAGCATGTTAAAGTAGTATATAATTTATAAATAAGCAAGAACATTGTTAAGGTGTCAATGATAAATATTTCAGCATTGTTCTCATTTTAGCAGAATCTCTAAATTCTAATTTTCAGGGCTTCTTCAGAAAGTCCACTCGGACCGTCGGAATGTCAGTCTCCTCTTCCTCTTTCGGCTTGCTTTTCTCCTTTCGCAAAATCTTCGGCGAATATTTGACAGGGACGGTTTCAAGATGACGTTCAGGCTTGACCACACTCGAAACCGGACTAGTTTGAGCTACACCGGTGTCAGCGAAATCTGGCGTTCCTACAGGAATTGTGGCAGCAATACAGTCTCTTTTGTACTCAAAATAGACTATATCACTTCCCGCAGATGGCGAAATTCTTCCGCTTTCTCTTTCCTGGGCTACTGGATTGGTGGGCCTCGGAGCCACCACAGATCCCTGACGGACTGATGGACTTTTAGGAACTTCTCTTCGTGCAGTGTAACGAAAAAGCCCAGAGGGCTTCATTCGACCGATAACAGCTACTTTTTTCTTGGCTTGGGGCCTGTAGGCCAGCACGGTAACCAGTGCACAGCCAGTGATTATCAATACTCCGGCAACTACGACAACTCCTAACTTCAGAGCAACATTTTTGTCCCACTCATTAGCTTTGCGTATAAATCTGGGGTGATCTGGAGTTGCAACAATTGTGTTCAAAACAAAAAGCAGAAGCAAAAGTTTCAGCATGCTTTCCTGCATCAATAGTGAACAACACTAACTATAACAATGGTACGAATCGCTGTCTTTTTCAGTTTTTTTTAAATTTTGAACATACATCTGGCAAGGCATGATATATATCTGTTCGTTAGAATATTTCTTGCAATGGAAAGTGGGTATGGATTTGCCTAATATGCAAAGGGCAAACGCCGCTCTAAATGCGAGAACCAATATTTAATGTTTACATTGGTTAATCGTTTTTGCAAACATTGACTCTGAGAGGATAAATATGGTCCAAATAAGAGTAAATAAACTGCTTAGAAAAATAGATCTATAAAATCCTGTTTTTGAATGTTAGTCTCTGAAGCAGTGGAAAATTGAATTTCATCAATTATTAATTATGCACGATTAAGAATAATTGTTATTATTATAATAAGAATTATTTTACAAATATTTTTAACAGGGAATATTTTACTAATAGAAAGAAACATAATTAGAAATACCTGTATGTCCACACTGTGAGGGGTCGATACGATTTGTGACTATCATTTCTTTGTATTGAATTTCCCCAAAAATCATTATAAAATGGTTTCCAGATTTCCTGAACCGTCCATTGCTGTGGAGGCCATCGCACGTCAGCGTTGTTAACGACAGCCTCAACGTCGTCGAACAGAAAGGGACAGTAAACCGTTTTCCAGAAGCATAAGACTGATATTAAGCAAAGGATAGCTTTACATCGCCAAAGGTGTTGAAAAACGTTAAAAAGGTGGTCTACAGTTGACCTCTGCTGACTGCGAATTGTGCTTGACTTAGACAGTATTTCACTGGTAATTGACTTGTAATAAGATGTAGCCAGACCTGCACACAACGGGAGGGGCATGGATCATAAAACAGGAAAGGGACTCAGAAATACACAGCCAGAAAGATGAGAGAGTAATTAAGAATCACCAGAGCAGAAATTAAAGCTTAGCAGGCTCGGCACGGTACTGGCTCGTCCAAAGCTTAATGACCATTGGAACGCCCCTGTAACAATGTAAATTAAATGCTAATATTGTCAGTGAAGAGCATAGATTAATTATGTAACTGAGCGTAGAAGACCACCCTTAATGCGTCTATCCTGGGGGCTATAAATTAATCTCTACGACTAGATGAATAAAATCTCTACAATATCAGCCTGATGACTGATTCAGGGAGGCTTGCCTAAGCTAGAAAAAACATGGATAAATTTTCATGAGCTGGAAAAATCGGAAATTAAGTGTATTTAATCTATATTTATAGAGAAAATTATTACGACATTTGCGTTTTACCGGTAAAATTTTAGATGTATAGCATCATTAGACATAAATAAAGAGTTTGCGTTGTGCTCCGTGAAACTATGTACTGTCTTTACAAATAGCGAATATTTACAAAGAGCATTCAAACTCAGTTTGTTAAAATATAATAATTTGCAACAAAAAATTTCATAAGCGTCAGAACGCCTGAGCGGAGTGTCAAAACACGACAAAGATGAGACTAACTGTACAAACTAAACTAAGTGCTATGATTATAACAGTCTGCAACCAAATTTCAGAACATAATTAACATAAGTGTTTGTAGTTTTACTGTCATCTAAGGGAAGCAGATTTCAGCACTTTACCTTACTGAAGTGTGTCTGAAATTGATTTTTACTTAATTTGCTAATTTAATTCAAGAAGGAAACAGCTACCAGTGCTAATGACAAATCAACAAACAAATTAAACAAAAAGAGCAAAACACAGCTAAGCAAACATGTAAAGTTTATTTCACTAAACTACCTAACGAGAGAGCTAACGGCTAGCATAACACAGCCATTACTCAACTGGCACTCCTAAATGCCAGTCAAGTATCTGTCTTGTTTGTGGTAGGGAAAACGGTACCTGAAAATAAGTCACTCTCATTAATATGTAAGCATGGAAAGGGGGGCTGGTAGAGCTATCAAAAGTGTCAAAATGAATTTTTCCACTGAAGCTAATGGAATGGAAAAAATTATTCATGCCTGACTAGAAAATGGAAAGCTTATAGTTAGGCTTCCAATGAAGCAGAAGCAGCTGCCCTCTGGGAATTAAATTGAGAATAAAATTGAATAGACTTGAAATAATGGCTTAAACGATTATCACCTGTAAATCGGTTAAGCCAGGGTTCAGTCTTTTGCCTTTGTCAGTCATCATCAGAACATAAACAATGCTTGTTTAGTATGCAGAAAACAAGGAAAAGTTAAACAGCAGAGAAATGTAAGTGATGAAAACTACAAGCGTCAATCCAACACTGCTGATATGGCTGTGGGTGCTGTGACCTGACATAAAAAATGAAAAGGTCAAAATGACACTCAATCCAACACGCTTTCCCGTTAAAGTAACTCAACGTCGACTAATAATTCCGTTGGACTAAAGAAATCATAAGGATCTTTTGCGCTTCCCTCCCAGCCCTAACTTTTGATTTTTTGACCAATAACTTTGAAATTTGGTGTGGGTGCATACTGGAGGCTGGTGAATTCAAAAATTCAAAAATTTTAAAAATTTTTAAAAAATTTTAAATTTTTTTTGGTAAGGGGGGGGACCAAGGGGAACCAAAAAATTTTTTGAAAAAATTTTGCTTAAAACATGCATACAGGGGTTTTCTGGGGCGCTGAGCACAAATCTGAAATCCGTTTTTCGATTTAGCTTTTCGTTAGCTCAGTATAAGCTAAAGTTGTAAGCTTAACATGTAAGCATATACTGGGCTAACGAAAAGCTGAATCGAAAAACGGATTTCAGATTCGTGCTGAGCGTCCCAGAAAACCCCTGTATGCATGTTTTCAGCAAAATTTTTTTCAAAAAATTTTTTGGTTCCCCTTACCAAACAAAAATTTAAAATTTTTTAAAATTTTTAAAATTTTAAAATTTTTTAATTCTTGAATTCACCTGCCTCCAGTATGCACCCACACCAAATTTCAAAGTTATTGGTCAAAAAAATCAAAAGTTAGGGTCGGGGGGAAAGCGCAAAAGATCCAATCATAATATTTATATCTATTATGAAGGAAGTCAATAAATTTTTGGGAGAAATTTATTTTGTAAAATGAATTAAACAGGATAGCTCATAATGGGGGTTGGTGCAAACTTTAAACCCAGTTTCAAAAGCTCGATTAAAGAACAATCCGTATACAAAAGTTTCAAGGAAGGGTGTAAAATAAGCCTTTTATTATCTGTGAGGATCAGTTAGGACCGCGGCGATGCATGAATGCAACATGCAACTATTTTAGTTCCCATGACTAAGTAAAGTTCAAACATTAGTGACCACTCAACATCTGCTCGTTTGTTTGTTCATTGCAAATATTGGATTGGTCATTCTATTGCCTATCATTCAAGGGTAGCCCTATAAGCTCAGTATAAACATAATGTTGTAAACCTATTATCTCATAAATTGTACACGCAACAGCTCAGGAAGGGAATAATGGAATAACTACTCCACAAACGTCTAGAAATAACCTTTGAACCAAGGCGGAGGCATATCTTTCTGGTTACATTGACGTCCACTTACTGCAGCCCTATGCAACAGATCCTCAGATATACGGCTCAATGCTGTTTTCTTTTACACCCTGCCCTGCCCTGGAACATGAACATTATTTTTATGGTCATAGGAAAAGTTCCCCTCTAGCTGTTAAATCATAGTTTCAGTCAGGAAATAGACTGATTTTGTTAGTTTTAGCTGGTGCAGTGGAAATAGTGCTATTCTTTCCTGTCAGGGTAGCAATGCTTTTCGAATTGAAAATATAAAAAATTTCAAAGTTTGCCACTTTAGTTATGTTGCCTCGACTAGGCAGCTAAAATTGACGAATCCCTTGGCAGGGCAGGCAGGCCTCGAAGTCACAAAAGAATACAGCGTCAATTTTACCTGAGGTTCGCAAATACAGTATCATAAACAGTTTAAATATAACGTAGGAAAAATTATAACCCAGTGTTCGGGGGAATTCTTTTTATGATGTGTGATTCATGTGTAAAAATTTGTGTCAATTTATGACACGTGAAGCCTTTGTGAGGGAAAACACAAATTTAAAAGAGAAGTAATGTTTAAAATTAAAAATTGCATAAAGTTTATACTAATTAAACATAAACTTAAGATTAAGGTAATGCTTAAAATTAAAAATATACATACCAAACCAAAACAATTATTATCGATGAACTACCGCGGAAATATAGACAGATTTTTACCAATTAAATAGCAGGCTTCCCAAATTTACACTTCAACAAAACTCAAACCTTGACGAATTGTGCTGGTTAAGTTGTCAGACTTGACTAAACTACCAAGAGACATTGTCAAACATATTCAAAGATTTGAAAGACACACCTAAAGAAAATTAAAGGGTGGTCTATTGAATTTTCCATGATTATTCAAAATTGACAAAACCCTGTTCGCGAGCTGTAAAATAGTTTAATAATTTAAAATTTGAACAGTGTGTAGCAGCAACTCAAAGAAATATGGACGCTAGTAAATACCAGAAAATTCTCAGGGGCACAGGATTTGGAAGAGTAACAGTTAACAGTGCACAATCACATTTGAATTTTAGAAGGCAAGAACACACCAAAGCCTGCCTTAAAGATTACTGTAGCAAATACACACAATAAATTAATAATGAGAGTCAAGCCAGACCTGCATGAGAGCGGATGTTGAAAAATTTTGGATGAAAAGGGAATTTTCTATTTAAAGGCCCACCACAAGTGCCTGAATTTAATAACACAGGAAAAGGGTCGTGTAATATGGCGACAATCTTACATCCAATAAATCCCTCCCTCGGGTACAAGATTCCAATTTTCTTTGCGAAAGTGATACTTTTATTATTCTGTGCTCCGTTTTCAAAGGAAAGGCTTCAGCTTAGCGTCAAGTTAGATTATGATATGTACATACAAAGCACAAGCAGTGTCTTCAGTGTTTTCAAAAGGCGCTGAAATGATAGAGAGTCAGAAAATATGAAAATGACTATAAAAATTTAACCTATAACTTTGATACAAAGCAATTAACTAATCGTTTTGCTGTTGCCAAAATATATCGGAAGGAGATTTTACTAAGAGTAAAGTTGTTGTAGATGTATGTACCAGCAGTACTTTAAGAGATTCATATGCACGTTCACTGTCAGGAGATTCTCAGAGATTGGTCTTCACGAGGGCTTCGCCTGCAAGTCAGCTCACAAATTTCTGTGATGACGACATCAAACTAGATTGTAACATGACGCAAAAAGCAGATGACTCATTGTCTTCAGAATGTCAGAATGGGGGGCGCCCCCCCAGACCTGGAGGACACCGTCCGTCTGACTGTTGCTCATTCCCCCAGATTCTGGTTTTCCGGTGCTTGAAAAAAACCGAATAATTCCGTTTACCCCATCCCCCAAAATTTTGCATCCTGCACCTGTTGTCGCTTGCAAGACTGACATTTTTCAAATCTTTTGAATCTGCAATGAGGTACAATTCTAATTTGCATATTCATGCCTGCGTAAATTATATAAAGAGGAGAAATTTGTCTATGTTGTTGTCTCGAAATACAAAAGCACGTATATAATTGTGAGAAAACTTAAACATAGGGTGAGGGAAGCAAGCATTGGAAAGATGGATAAACGTGGTATGAGAGTTCAACTGATGGCCCAATGATGAAGTGAGCATGATCTGACTTCGAAGCAGAAGTGCCTTGGTTCGATCCGCCGAGCTAATTCTTTATTGTCCATCCTGAGATTCCGACTTCCCCCCCGTCCCCTAGGTCGTGTTTTAAGAGTGCACGGTGCTTTCGCCTCACGCCTTGGTCCCGCTCTCTGCCTTCTTTGTCCACGAAATTATGGTAGAAGCGCTACAATAACATCTTTAGTGAATCTAGAACTTAAAAGCTTTGACTGAAGGCTGATCCACACAATCATCACTTTACAAGGTGCTTAAGGTCTGCAAACTTTGACAGTCACTATTTAGACCGTTAGAATATTGCTTAGATTGCTCGTTTGAATGCTCTACAAGCATTCCAGCTGTGCTTAGAATACATATTACCAAGAATACATAATTCATAAGAGAATGACAGCTGTCATACTCTAAGCGCGACACATCCTCTGCACGCTAACGACTGACCCCCCGCAAATTGGACCCTTCACTTCAAAAAAATTTGGTCGCTGCATGTGTTATAAAACTCGAAACAGACACAAAAGTCGCGCACGTATAGTGCCTGTGTTTTCGAGCTTTAGCACGCTAGCACACAGCGAGTGAGCGTACCCCCGTTTCGACTGCAACCAACTTGCGGAGGGGGGTCACTGGGGGTCCAATTTACGTGGGGGTTAGCCGTTTGCCTGCAGAGGATGTGTCAAGCGGATAATACATAGAGTGTTCCAGCTGTCATATATACTCTTATGCATTATGTACTGTTGATATTACATAGAATTTTGCAATATAAATTTGGAATCAGTTCACAGTCTGCCATTTTCCTTAGCATTTCATGTGCATTTTTGAAAGTGGCGGGGTGGCAAAGGTTTTAAGATTTTATTCTGTAAATCCATTTGTGCGTGGTAGCTTCCGCATTTTCCTCTTGAACAATTACCGGAAATTATCCAATGAATATTTATAAGTGTGTCACATCAAAAATACCTATTCTATTTCCTTATATTCTATCTATAATGTACTCATGGTCTTTTAAAATATCCACCAAATATTGATCACTACCTAAGCTAACATAAACTAACAAGCTAAAAAGTTTTCGTGCTAGCCAGTAAATAGTAAACGCGACTGTTATATTGCTCAAAACTTTATCCTCCTATATTCTTTTTGCAGACATAACTACAAATTTAAAGCTGACCCACATTAAGTAATCTTGCTTGACATTCGTACAGCCACGTCGGAATTTTAGAGGAAAGAAAAAGAAAGAAAATGTAAAGAATTCTTTAAATAAAGAAAAAGAAAAAGAAATTTGGCTTTAATTTTCTTTAATTTAAAGAAGAAGCCAAAGAAAAGTGTGTTCCCTTTCTTTAATTTCATAATTTTCTTTCTGCGTTGCTACATAAACTTTCCAGTGTCGTTGTCATCTTAATTGCATTGGGCTATAATGGAAACAGGACAGCTGCTACTAGGGGTTAAGCTACAGAGGTCACAAATATTAAGGCAATGAGGCAGAAGCCCTCATTTTCTTCTGAATGTTTACTTTCAAATACTCGCATAAACTGAATGCTGTTGGACCTAATAGTACTAGAGTTGTACACACATACACGTTTACTTTCAAACGTCGTATGCCGTAAAGCTGTATTTTAAATTCTTTAATAAATGAATTGAAGCTGATTTATAAAATTAATTTTTTTCTACTGAGTTATTCTAAAACTTAGATCAGTATAAAGTATATTTTACTTAATCAGTAGAATTAATTCGAAGTTTCTCAATTTCCGGCGTTAAGAAATGATTAGCAAGAATGCGTGTCAAAATCCAAACACTGTCACAACCTGTAACATTGTAACAAAGGCAAGCAAATAAAAATTTCCAGTAATACTCAAATCGATATGGAAATTCAAAAGTTCTCTGTAAAAGCTGACAGCCCGACTAAGTGTACAACTCTAGTTAGCCGCATTTTAGGCATATTATGGCGTTTCGCGCTTTGCTCTCCGATTGGGTGAAGCTTAAAATTATCAAGTACAGCCAAACATTAAAATTGGCAGCCATTAAGGCAAAACTAAAGTATGTTGACGGCATTTCTGTATCCATCAATGGTATTTGGAGATTTCTGCAATACTACAAGGAAACGCGAAACATTTCTTATGATGTTACCAATAAAGGCCGACTGAGTTTGCTCAACCGAACACATCTTTCAGCTATTGACTGCTGGATGCACAGAAATCCGGAACTCAGCGCCAATCAGTTGGTATCATTGTTATGGTCAAAGTTCAGGATTAATGTATCTGCGACTACTGCCAAAGCAGCCAGACGTTCTCTTGGCTGGCAGAAAAGCCGCACCCGCTACTGCCAACTCATTTCACTTCGTAACAAAAACTACCGTCTACGTTTTGCATTGGATCACTTGTGCCGAGGAACTTCTTTTGAACAGTATATCTTTTCGGATGAATGCACGGTTGCCATGAATCCGTATGGCCAGCTCCACTTTTACAAGCCTGAAGCTGGTTCTTTGCCCAAACATAGGCGACCGAAGCCTAAGCACAGCTATAGCGTTAATATTTCTGGCGGTATTTCATGGAAAGGCAGAACACCTTTAGTAATTTTTAAAGGTATTTTGGACAGCCAAGGCTATAAAGAAATTTTGGGTAAAACTCTGTTGCCCCATGTGCGCGATCATTTCCCGACCAATGACTATCTTTTTTATCAAGATAATGACAGAAAGCACACCAGTAAGGAAACGACAGCTTGGTTCCGTAGCAACAATATCAAGCTAGTGCCAGATGTTCCGGCATCTAGTCCTGACATTAACCCTATTGAACTGGTTTGGGCCGACCTTAAACGTGTACTTTCCACTGTGGATAAACCTAAAACTAAGGAGGACTTGGTTCGAGCAATTGGCAAATATTGGAGATCTTTGACCCCGCACAAATGTCGCCGCCTCATTTCGCATATTCATAAAGTGTTACCCGCTGTAGTCATTAGAGATGGACAGGCCAGCGGATACTAGAGACGACATTTGGCCAGAGCAGTGACCTGTTCTCTGCAGTCATAAATTATGAATTTTTGACCAATAACTGTGAAATTTTGTATTAAAATAGTCTGTATCCCGATGAATTAAAAACTTTCAAACTTACAAATTTAAAAATATTAAAATTTTAGGCTTGCCAAGAGGGAAAAGCGGAATCAACAATTTTTTAAATTTTCTCTAAAATGCTACATGATTTTTCATAGAAGTGTCTTGGTCTAACTTTACAGAAATCAAAAATAATTTTTTAAGGTTAAGCATTTTCAATTTTTTGAATTCATTGTCTTCCTGAGCAGAATGTTTCGAAATGAGAATGCCAAGACGATTGGTCAAAATATCAAATATTTATGGCTGTAATGACTGAATTGACAGGATAAAGTTCATGAGACTCTTTGTATTTTGCTGGCTAGATTTAACTTTGGTTGAATTTAACTGTAAGCAGGTTGTATCGTCCAGTGTTGTTCTTGTGTACACTCAGTAAATCTGCAAGTTTCCAACAACAGCATTCAGTTTATTTAGAATCTACTGTTACGTAACATCATGTAAGGCCAAGGTAAGGGTACATAATAAATATGAGTGTGCCAAGCGTCACTCTCTAGTGTCTTAGTCTTCCTATTATAAACTTTTGTTCCAGTAAAAATAGAACGTAGCGCTTGTCAGACTCTAATATTTTATGTACCCTGGTAAAATACATCATGCAAAAACTATGATTTTTAGATCCAGTTTAGAAAAAATGCAGGTTGCGATCAGTAGAATTGAGCGACTGTCTGTTATTGATGATTCCTTGGTTGATTCCAGTTCTGGCTGCAGCAAAGTTTTCGGCAGCGCGCGTTCTTTCAAAATTGTCAAATACGGCATGCTCAATAGCATGTCGTCTGCGAGAGCTGATCGCAAACTTCTGCTTTCTGGGACCCGCTTTGAAGCAGCGCCCAGTTAACTCATTAGCAGAATAGACTGTTCGGGCCAGGTTCCAGGCAAAATCACGCGGCCTTACAACGTTGTCGCAGCATTAAACAAATTCTTTGATCAATTCGGATTTCGGCGCTAGCAGGAAGCTGATTCATATCAATGCTGGTCTGGATTGGAATCTGCTGATTTGGGTGAAAACAAGGATCTGTGAAAAGCTGACAGCCATTTTGTTGATTGATGGCGCCTTCAGAGCACAGTGCAGTTGCACTATTTGGAGTAGCTAGGGCTTCGAATCTCGTTGGAGGTCTCGCTGGCTGATCAAAAGGACCAAATGATTGTGGAGGAGCAACGGCAGTAGCAGCAGCAGCCGCAGCAGTCGTGGTGGTGGTAGTAGTGGCAGGGGTGATAGGAGGAGGAGGAGGAGGAAGAAGAGGAGGGGGTGGTTGAGGAGGTAAAGCTGGAATGGGAAACTCTTCGCATTCGCGGCTTCGAACAGTAAAAGATCAGGTTCGTCGTGTACCGAAAAGTCAGTTTCATTGTTGCAGTCATTGTGCAGAACATCTGTGCTCAGTCTAATTGCTGAAGACAGCATCTGAGCAGGGGGGTGGATAAATCCCCCACCAGGAAGTTGAGAGCCGTTGGTGGATCTAGTTAGGATTGAAGTTAGCTTTTGCAGAACTTCTCTCTGAAATTCCGCGTTATCTTTCATGATTTGATCACACGTGGCTTGAAGCATCGCAATTGAATCAGAATTTGTCTGGCAATTGCAGGTGTTTATTCACTGATTGGTCAACTTTGTCAGGAATTTCATCAATGATGTGCACGGGATCAGTTTGGCAAATTCCAGAATCCGGCCAGTCTAAAAAACAAAAATTACTTCTATACAAGATGAATAAGGAAATGTTGTCAAATCATTAAAATTAGCATTACATTTACTCATTCAGGTTAATTTAATGCAAAACTTAGCATTTCGTAGCATAATTTAGCGTTTGCACCAATCACTGAAGCCTTTTGAAATAATATTGGTAGTTAAATTTTCGATTTTTTTGGCGGGCCGGGCCGACAAATGTTAACAGTGGCCGGGCCGGGCCGGGTCGAGTGAGATTTTGGAGCTGGCCGGGTCGAGCAACATTATGGGGCGAGCCGGGCCGGGCCGGGCCGAAAATAATCGGTCCGTGCTCATCTCTACTATCTGCAAGCCAGCTTCACATGCCAACCATCCCCATAAAAATCCGGCTAATCACAACATTATATCGCATCCGATTGTGAAATAAAGAATGTAAAGGACTACCTGGTACAATCTCATTTGCTCGCTGACGTATGCTCTTTCGTCTTCAGTTAGATGATTCCAGATGCACTGGTGTACGATATGATGCACCGTCGTCATTGGATCCGTCACTGATGGGTGCACCGTCGTCATTGGATCCGTCACTGATAGGTGCACCATCCACAACATCCAAAATCTTTAGTTGCTTTGAACGTGGTTTGGACTGTGGTATCAATCTCTAAAACAACAAAAGCATTAAGTGGTGGAGTGGAGACTAGATCGGCAGCGTGATCCACACATTTCTTAAGGTGGTGATTCCTTTTGGTCACATAAAGTTTGCACCATTATTACTCATTCATTACTTGAGTTATAAAGCCATTTTTATATCAAAATGCAGCTTGACATTTTCTCTTTTTAATGCCTACTATAAAGTGATATCATGATAGCAGTCTACAGGATAACTATAAGAATTATTCTCCCCTATGAGACCTTCAGACCGACGTCCTTAGTTTGATTTTCCGGCTTGCATAATTCAAGATAATGAATTATTTGATTCTAAAAAATGACCAAGTTTTCGACGCCAAAACAAGAAACTCGGCTATATCTCACGGTAGAGAAAAGCTAGAACGTTGCTCTAAAAAGCAAAATTATGAAGCTCAACGAGAGCTTTCGAATGAATATAGTCATAACTGTATGGCGGCTGCCAAACTTTCAGAAATTAGGCAAAAACTGCCCTATCCGGAAATCTCGAATTTTTGAATCGAGATTGCTCGGAGGGTGTTAAAACGATAAAAGAATGTATTTTGGAAGGTTTCGTCAAATTTCATCTCGATTTACGCCGCCAACCAACAATATGTGCCCAAAAGGAATGACCACCTTGAGAGGGTCTCCGTTGGGATGGGACCCTGAAAAAGGCCAGGCTTAGGTAGATTCGACAAAAGAGACGGATTACTGGTTAAACCTGGGTGATAACCTCGAAGCCTCTAAATGGGGATAGCTTTTGACGACCCCTCCACAAAACAGGGTGTACTTGGCCACTTTCTCCAAGCGGAAAGTCCCTTCGAAGCTGAATTGTTCAAGTTTCTGTTTTTAAAAAGTTTTAAAATTAAGATAACAAATCTAGTAATTTCACCTCAAAGCTGAGGTTTCATGCGTTAAAAATTGCCGCTGAAAAATTGTTCTTTTTCGCGAGCGCCAAAAAAATCTCCCGAGAAACATTTCTGAATCTGGACAATTTTTACATTAAATTAGAGCTAAAATGTTAAAACTGCGGAGCCCTTGAACAAAAATTTAAATTTAGACCATCCAAGTTTTTTGATGCAATTATTGAACATTCAAAACTTATCATACTGTTAGCATTTTGCCCAATTTTTAGCTATAATGCAAAAATTGTCCAGATTCATAACTGGTTGTCGGAAGAATACTTTGACACGCACGAAAACAATAACCTATTTTTTCACTGGCAATGTTTCACATGAGGCACATGAGACCTCAACTTTGAGGTGAAATTACTCTACTGCCGTAATGAGTTGTTACCTTAATTTAGAAAAACTGGTTAAAATAAACATACCACTTGGATAATAAATTATGTAAAAATCAGAAGCATCAGAGAAAGTGACTCAAAATGATTGCCCCTTACTTACTCTTTGTGTTAATTAGCATAAATAGCATAATATATTCTTGTTTTCTCTTATTACTACACATAAAGAAATTTAATTCTAGTAGTAGCTGTCCAAATTTAAAAAAAAGTCTACTCAATAAACACTCCACAGTCTACAAAACTATCTCATTTTTACGCCAACTGTCAATGAATGACTACTTGAAACGGGCGTTAGCTTTTTAAAATTTGTCGAAACTTCATTT
>JASAND010025749.1:0-26388 GCA_030248195.1 Trissonchulus latispiculum
AACAACAATAAGACGGTACTTTGAAGATGGTGTTGATAAATTATGGCAAGTGGATTTGGCTGATATGCAAAGAGTATCTGATGAAAATGATAGATGTAGATTCCTACTCACGTGTATAGATCTTTTTTCAAAGTATGGGCTGTACCTACAAAATCCTAAAGCGGTTCATAGATTCACATTGCATTTACAGAAATTCTCAGGAGTGGAAGAGTTCCAGTCAGATAGAGGAATGGAACTTCTCAACAAACAATTTCAGCACCTCCTCCAGGATAATAATATCCATTTATATACATGTGATAATCCTGATATCAAATTTCAAAATAGACGACATAGTCAGAATTAGCAAATCCAAAGGACTAGTTGAAAAGGGATATCTTCCAAACTGATCAGAAGAATTGTTCAAAATTGTGAAAATCAGCTCAAAATCTGTCACCAGCTATGTACCATTTGATTGATTTACAAGGAGAAGACATTCAAGGAAGATTTTATGAGCAAGAGTTACAAGTTGTCAAGGAACTCGATAGCTATTGGGTTGAAAAAGTAATAAAAACTAGAAAACGTAGAGGGAAGAAAGAATACTACGTCAAGTGGTTAGGATATCCAGACAAATTTAGTAGTTGGATCAGTGGAGACGATAGATTTTTATCTGCAACTACCCAGTAACACTAGTGACTTTGAGAGTAATAGTCTCGCTCATTACAGAGTAAGACTTACTCATCGCATAGACTTGGAAGGGGAATGGGAAGTGGCTCTAGTTGAAATGATGTATCCTGTAACATGGGGTAACTTTATCAGCAAAGACAGTACTGTCACTGTTAACTATCCCAATCAACATCCAGTTATCAAACAACTACCAAAAAGACACTACCAGACTGTGGATGACTTATGTCAAGCAATCAATTTCACTCTTCTTCAGATGCCTCACCCTACTACTGGTGAAGCTATGCCAATAGAATTTAGATTTGATAGCTATAGGCACAGAGTATTGTATACTGTACCAGCGGACAAGGTAGGTAGCTAAGCGATGACTTGAACGAAATTCTGGGATTCCGTTCGAAAAGAACTTCAAGGTCAGTTAACAAGATTATATCTTTGGAAGGCAAACAAGTTGCACCTGACCTGACAGCACAGCTGCCTACAACTTGCTGGAATTTGTGGCTGACTATGAACCTGATATGAGGGGAGGATTCCATTCACTGTATACTTACTGTGATGTTGTAGCACCACAAATAGTGGGAAATGCTTTAGCTCCATTCATCAGAGTGGTTAATGTGGAAGGACAGCACAGTGATAGCGTTCGCAAGCTATATGTCCACACTATGTGCCTGTGTTGAAAAAGGAGTTTAGCAGCATTGAAATTAATATCAACGATGATAGTGCTCAATCTGTTAAGTTTGCTTTTGGAAAGGTGTTTGTCAAACTGCACTTTAGAAAGCTGCGACAATGAGAACTATACATTATCCAGAAAGTATCAAGACGTGGGAAGACGCCTTACTAGAAACCGGAGGTGCCTTACCTACGTACTCAGGTGTGCCTTATCAACGGGGCGAAGGAATCGGTAGTTTATTTCGAGGTCTATTCCGAGCAATCTGGTCGACGGTTCGAAAGGTTGGAGTTCATGTTGGGAAGGAGGCTTTACGAACAGGCAGTGAGGTTGCAAGAGACTACCTTAATGAAGGAAAGGATGTCAAAAGTTCACTAAAGAAGCGTGGAAGGCAAGCCATTGGTAGGGTAATAAAAACTGTTAGAGAAGAGCTGCAACAGGAAAGTGAAGGAATTGGGTTTAGGCCGCGCTCGAAAAACATAAGAAGGCTAAGAAAGAGAAGAAAGTTAGAAAAATCTGACGTATTCAGTCATGGCTAAACAGCTGGATGCACAGTCATTTCCTGGTTTTAAAAGTGAACTGGACCTATTCTCCCTGCCTCCTACACAGGTTGCTGTAGAGAAGGGCTACTGGGAAGAGTACTATCCTCAAAATCCCGTAACCGACAATGGACCATATAGACTACAAATAGCTAAGGATTCATTCATGTTGGATTTGAATAAAACTAGCTGTACTTGAAACTGAAGATTGTAACCAAGGATGGGAAGGATCTAGCATATCCAACAGCAGCAGGAGGAAAAGTTGACACCAGCAAGCCTATTGTTGCTCCAATCAACCTACTCGGTTCTACTCTATTTGAGAGAGTAATTGTCAAGCTCAGTGATAAAGAAATTGAAAACATTGGACCACTATATGCGTACAAACCCTACCTGGAAGTGTGCTAAACTATGGATGGAATTCAAAAACGAACCACCAACAGATGGCTAGGTTTCATAAGGATACAAACTTTGAAGACTTGAGCTCAGGATCACTGAAATAGAGAGGAAAACCTTTCATGACAAAAAGTGGAGTTGAATTGTTGGCTCCGTTGCACGTGGATCTCTTCAAATAGGATAGATACATGTTGAGCGATACTGAACTGATAATTGAACTACATAGAAATGCTTCAGTTGTCAAGTGTTTTCTTGACAACCTGCGGCTCTGGAAGTGCTCTCCTATATCTCAACATTGCAAGTGCAGATATGAAAGTTGTCAATATAGTCCAGAAAGGAAAGATCAGTTCAAGGGTTAATTTCAAGGAGCTGCCTGACGTGGTATACCATCCGAAGAGATTATAGCGGGGCCGTAATTACCATCAACTCATGTACATTTCTGGTTTTCTCAACTGGTAGTTTCATGTGAATGGAAAAAACAGTAGATGGAGGACTCCAAGCAGGACAAGAAATGGCAAGAAGGTTTGGCTTAGCTATCGATCGTCAAACAACCCGAAACGTTGCTGTATCCCATCACCTAGGGTATGATGTGGACCTATCAGCACTCTACAGTTATTTGAGGACGAAGCATGATGTCTGCTATGAACTAGAAATTTACAGTGGTATCCTATGGAAACAAGATGGGGAACTATAAGACTGCTTCATAATGGGATATTTTTTTGTAATTGGCTTAGGTAGTGAAGTTGGTGCATGTAATCTAGCTAGTAGTGTATGTGTATTATGTGATGGATTTAAAAAATAAAGATTAAATTAAAAATAAAGAAAAAACCGTAACAGCAGCCTTAAGCCGTCTGATGAGACCCTTTGGCGGGGTTTGAAACGGTTACAGCAGTCATTCCGGAGCCTATTCAGGAGCCTTCCGGCAAATCAGGTGCCACTTTTGAACTAGAGGGAGTTCGGAGCCTAGGCACTTTACACTGGGAATGGCACCAGTTTTTTGCGCCAGAATCCTTATTTTATATCTACTGAACCCGAATAAAATAATAGCAATTTAAATATTCCAATATCTTATCTTATATTCGCGTTCTATTGAGATTACTAACCTGCAGGGCCATACACAGTTACATTCATTAAACCATTTCGCCGATGAATTTTCGAATGGGCCAACATTGTTCCAGAAACATTCCCCTGAAAATTTGACACTGGCATGCAAACCACGATTTGTTGAATACTAGTCAGAAGTAACTATATTTGTAAGTTATTCGTGTAGCTTAATAGATCCGTCACGTCAAACTCGCCCTAGGCTTCGTCGTGACTAACAAAAACTAGTCCGGAACTTTTGTGACAAAATAAGTTTAGTCGCGAAATTTCTGGACTAATTACTGCGGACATTTTATGACTAATTTTTAGTGACAAATTGGACGACACAGTCGTTGAGTAAAACTACTTTTACGCAACCAAATCGTTGTCCAAAAGACCGTTACACAAGTGTGAAAAGTTGTATAGTAGACAAGCGCAACTATTAGCTAGGGTATCGGCAGCAGATATGAGCGATTTTAACAATTTATTTTTACACCATATTTATATGATGCATTGTTCGATAGCTTAATAAAGCCAGCTAATTTGACCATCTCAAAATTTAACTAATTAATACATTTCGTTAAGTTGCTGAGACAGTTCACCAGTCCCTTGCTGGAATTAATGATCTCAATTCTTTCATCGTAGCAGCCGCATGTGTCAATCAGTTTTTCATTATAGCAATCAAGGTAGCAAATCTGCAGAACGTACAGATAGGCGTACAGATTGGACAAAATCGGATCAGGGTTTTCATGTTACGGAAAAATACGCTCATTACAAGCTTTAGAACGTGAAATGGATAAATACACCTCATTATCTATAATTACGCTACCAGAAACCTTTACAAAGCCTTATGCATTTTATAAACGGATGACATTAGAAAGCGTTGGCATAATGCTGTATGTCAATAAACGGGCTTTGGCTATGCGTCTGTCAAAAGATACTGATCCGATAGTAACCAAACAATCACGCTTTTGGCACCTCTGAAACCTAAAAGTGCAAATTCTTGGAAACAAAAATGAGCGAGATCTGAAAAACACTTTCACACCTAATCCTGCGCATTCCGTGGAAATCCAAAGTGGTGAAAATTATTTGGGCACATTCACACCACAAACTGCACTTTAACTGGAACAACATAGTGTTGAGAATAGGAACCAAAAGCCACCGAAACCTTATTTGGCACATGCACACACAAAAGTGCAATTTCACCGGAAACCAAAAGCCACCGAAAACCAATTTGACACATTCACGCCCAAAAGTTCAGTTTCCAGGATATTAAAACCATTGAGAATTTATTGAAAAATTTCTTGTGATTCTTGAATTACAGCCGGAAACATTATCTTTTGACAGATGCACTATGTCTGAATGTAACGGAAAAGGAAGGGAGTTAAACCACAGCACAACCTCCACTACTAGTGCTGGCCCACCGTAACACAAGCCCTGGCTGCTAAGGAGATTTCTGTCCAGCCGGCTCCCCAAATTGACTTCCCCAATTTTAAGAATGTAAACGCTCACAACAATGGAAGACTCTCACTCAACACCCGATGAGGTGACTAATGATCACGAGTGGAAGAAGGTATTGCAAAATATCCAGTGTTATAATTTGATTTTTGTACCCAATCTTCTGCAAGCCAGAAGTATTAGATGTACTGTCATCTTTACAGTTATTCAAGAAATAGAGAATTTTGAAGTTATTACGATAGTTAACCATAAAATGGCGCCACATTTAAATATACATTTACGCATTCCAAAAATACACTACAAATACCATACAATCTAATAAATGAACGATTAAGGATTTTAAGGGTATTCAAGGGAATTTTAAGAATTTTTAAGGATAAATCACGAAACTCTCTACGAATGAGGATTGGAGGAAGGTAAAGGCGTCTTCCACTACTGCCAATACTACAATTAACGATTAACGATTTAGCCAATTTTACGTTTGCATTATTGTAGTACCTCTGGGGCAAACGTAGAAACAATGCCAAGCTTTTTTGATGGGTGAAGGTTCGAATCACAAATTGTCAACCTTTTCTCCAATTTCTAAAACTTTAAAAGCGGTACTGTAGTCATAAAGCAGCTGCAACTGTTATAATATGTTATAAAGCATTGATGGGACATTCTGCAATTATTGCCGTCACATTTGAATTTCTGCAGCTCAGATGTGCAAGGAGATTTAACGTCAAATTATAGTAGTTTCAGAACCGGAAATATTCTGTTGAGCACTGTACACAATAACACCAAGAGTCCATGATTTTCTCCTATATATTAAATTAAAAGAAGAGTAAGCCACTAGAGGGCTCCTCTTCTTGGCACTGCGTAACGGTGCTCCGACCACAATACGCGAATGTTCCCCGTTTGGGGGGGGGTCGACAGGTATACCCCCCTTCCATTTGGTGGGGGGGGAGTCAAAAGTGGTCCCCGTTTCGTGGGGGGGAGGGGGTAGCCAAAAGTGGTCCCCGTTTGGGGGGGGGGGGTCGCTCAAGCAGGCTAAGTTTTGCTCATTCTGACTGGCTGTTGGCGACCCTCCCGCCAAACGGGGACCACTTTTTGTGACCCCCCCCCCCCAAACGGGGGCCCACCAAGAGTCCATGATTTTCTCCTATATATTAAATTAAAAGAAGAGTAAGCCACTAGAGGGCTCCTCTTCTTGGCACTGCGTAACGGTGCTCCGACTACAATACGCGAATGTTCCCCGTTTGGGGGGGTCGACAGGTATACCCCCTTCCATTTGGTGGGGGGGAGTCAAAAGTGGTCCCCGTTTCGTGGGGGGGGGGGTAGCCAAAAGTGGGCCCCGTTTGGGGGGGGGTCGCTCAAGCAGGCTAAGTTTTGCTCATTCTGACTGGCTGTTGGCGACCCTCCCGCCAAACGGGGGCCCATTTTCGAAAAGAACAAAACCTACCGTAATCCTCTGCTCTACCCCCCCCCCACCAAACGGAGGGGGGTTCCTGCAATCTGATTGGCTGTTGGCTACCCCCCCCCCACCAAACGGGGACCTCTTTTCTGGTACCCCCCACCAAACGGAGGGGGAATATGCAATGTCGCTTTGGTCGACCCCCCCAAACGGGGGAACATTCGCGCATTGTGGGCGGAACACCGTTACGCAATGCAGTAAAGAGAAGCCCTCTACTGGCTTACTCTTTTTCTTAATAATAGTGCAATTATGCACTCTTGATAGCACTGAGCAGTAAATACAAAAACACTAGTCAGCAATACTAGAGGCCTTTCCAGGGTACAGTTAAGCTAGTTATATTTAATTCAATAGCAGGTTGCGGGTTAATCTAATTGAAAGCTGGATAGTCATTCTTGAAAGTAGTTAAAGTCAAGCTTGAGAGTAGTTAGGAGAGCTAGTTGTAGCTCACTCGACTCCTCTCTACTCTTCAAGAAAAGGCCATTCACTCAGCATTAGCAGAGCTGATTAGCAGGCATTTAGCAATCAATAAGTGACATTTTACTGAGTGTACTCTTAAACAGAAGCGTTTACACCATGCGATAAATTGTTCCAAACAATACATTCAAGAGCAGTTAAATGTTTGTATTTGAGAAAGATGCTAACTGGCTATATTCTATACTACAACTATCTTGAACAAAGTTAAAACGCAGTGCGACAATTAAGAACTCACGTAAGTTGTGAATATCGACGACCTTGTTCTTGGAGATACAACATAACCATGAACCATTGGAATCGGTTTGGAAAATTTGTCATGCAGAATGATTTTTGTCCCAGCATGTTCGTTTATGTCAAAAATTTTGGGCGTCGACGCATTTATCAGAATCTGCAGTCCTAATAAGCAGAGCATAAATTCATAGGTCTGATGACGTAAATGATGTCGTCGCAAAATAGTGTCCGATAATAAAAAAACTCTTGTGCTACCGTTCTGGACTATGTCGCACAAAAACAGTGTTATTTATGAAGAAAACAATACATTTCGAAGGTTTCGTTTTCATCAAGAATTAGTACCTACGGTTAAACTTACACAAAATATCAGTAATAAAATTGTACCTCGAATTCTTTATCACCATAATTAATATCTTGAAAAAAGTTGTGCTTACCAGTTGTCTCACCAGCTGGTACGAACTTGTCGGTCACCAATGTAAAACAGTTTCCTTGATATGGATCATTGAACTGTGTGAAGGTCCTGTTAGAAAAATAATCACTGAGTAAAACTGTTAAAATTATAGCAAATAGCAATACAATAAATATGATCTAATACGTCAGTGGAGTTAATGCTCATGCTTTCTTTACAGCAAACTTTAAACTTATAAAATTGCAAACTTCGTAAATTACTTATAATATTCCAATATTTAATTTAAATTATTCAACGTTTAAATTCGTGTTCTATAGTTTCTCTGGAAACGGCAGAAAATTTAAAGCAAAAAAATTTTGACATTGGTGTCCTGTGCTACTCCATCTAAATTTTCTCTTACGTCTATAAACCTTACCAATTTATGCAGTTAATGGCGTAGTTGATACGACAAGACTTAAAAATATCGCTTAAGGTGGATACAGGATATACAGGCTTGTCTGGCCTCTGATATTCTTTTTCCACAAACATTCCTACTACGTCAAACATCTCTGGATGAAGAACCTGAAGGGAAAATTGAGATGAATAACATCTTCGCTAGTAACGCTGTCTTTATTGCCCTTGGAGACTATTTAGTGTTCATGCGCCCAAATAAAATGAGCATGTGAGTCGCTTCGTCGCTCGCGAGTCGAAACTGATTCCTGGTGCGAAAAGTAGAGAATGCTTTTTCCTCGTTAACTGAGCATGACCACGCGGCCCAAATGTATAAGATGCAACCAAGTTGGCTGAACTAGACGAAATCTAAAAACATTGGGCGCAGTGACTTTAGATGCTCTCTGCCAAAGCAATCACGAAAGCAGTACATATTTTTTTATGAATTGACAATTCGTAAAACCGCAACATATGCTGGAATTTAAAGATCTTCGCAAAGTCTGACTACTTAAATATCTTTGAAATCGTACTGCAGAAATTAAAGGAATTAAGGCAATTTCCAATGCTTACAAGTGCTGGGGCATTGCGATTTACTATACATCTCTTAAAATGTCCAGCTTACAAACATAAATTAGTGCGATAAATTAGATGGTCTCTCGCGAAGTCGTTCATCATAAGAATCTATTAAGAACTTAACTTACACTTTAAAAGCTAGGATGGACAATAAGCTTTGCAAAGCGTATGTCGCATTACACTGACCATTTCTCATGTATTTACTTTCTCGAGATCTCATGATTTTCCATGGCGCGCAAAGGACTACGGTCCTTTTAGTGCACGCCCCCGAATAAACTTTTGAAGCTGAGATTCATATGCTTTCAATTGTTGCTTAAAGGAAAAATTAGAAACACAAGAAACCAGGTTTTCTGGTAGGCTATTCCAAATATTTGCAATTCTATAGAAAAATGAACTTCCAGTACGATTTTTCTTAAATGCCTTAGGCCTGATACACAAGCTATTCTGTCTTCTCGTTCCGATGTCAGTCAAATAAGTGAAGCAATCATCAAACGAACAGTCATATACATTATGAGCAATATTATGCATTACACATAAATCGGCGATGATACGTCTCATTTCCAAAGACTGTAAATCACACTTGACAAGTCTTTGGTTATAGGTTAAGTGTTCAAGTCCACGAAGACGTTTTGTGAAACTTCTCTGAACATTTTCAATGGCGTCAATATCTTTCAGCAGATAAGGAGACCAAATTGGAGTACAATACTCCAAAATGGGCCTTACGTAGACAATGAATAATTTAACCATCAGTTTTGTATCTCTACTGTTGAAACTTCGAAAAATAATGCCAACCCTTTGACTAGCTTTAGACTTCAGTTCAAAAATATGCCGTGAAAAACTTAAATCATTGCAAATGGTAATTCCCAAATCACGAACAAAATTTGCTGTATCTATGGTTTCTTTACCCAAAAAATATTCTCTTCTTGCATTCCGATTACCAATATGCATAACAAGACACTTCGACACCGAAACATTCATTTGCCAAATACCGGTCCAATTATCAACAGAATTTAAATCTGACTGTAGCATATCCCCATCCAATGCAGTATTTACAATCTTTGCATCATCAGCAAAAAGAATAGCTTCACCCAGAAGATTATCAACAAAATCATTAATGTACACAGCAAATAACAGTGGACCCAAAACAGACCCCTGCGGCACACCGCTAGTTACTTCCTTCCAGGAGGACTTTGATGTACCTATCTTGACCCTCTGTAATCTCCCTGTAAGAAAAGCTTTGATCCATTGCAAAATTTTACCTCGAATTCCATAAGCCTCCAGCTTACATAAAAGTTTAGCGTGAGATACTGTATCAAATGCTCGCATAAGATCAATATAAACAACATCAATGGAATCACCCTTATCCCAAGCATTGAACCAATGGTGTGTACACCGAAGCAGTTGGGTAAGGGTAGATCTTTTATGCATAAAACCATGTTGACAAGAAGTAATTAAATTATAATTAGACAAATGATTAACCATAAACGGTTTGAGAACTCGTTCGAATATTCTGCAACAGATTACCGTTAAACTGACTGGTCTGTAGTTTTTTGGGCATTTTCGACTACCTTTCTTAAAAATAGGACAAACATCTGCTTTTGCCAATCATCAGGCAAAGCAGAATCCATCAAAGACTTTTTGAAGATTTTAAACAGTGGATGTGCTAAGGAATGAGCTAATTTTTTGAAAAGAATAGTTGGAAGCCCATCGGGACCTGCCGACAACTTAGGGACCAAGTTATTCATAACTTTAAATACGTCAAGTTCATTGAAACCACAATCAGTAAGGCATTCTTCTGGTGCAATTTTATCCTGTATAGGAGGATCCACGCCATTATCAGCAGTAAACACAGACACAAACGTATCATTCATTAACATTAACTCATTAACAAGCAATATTTTGTGCAAAAGGTTGAGTTGCCGCCGGATGAATATTTTACGAAATTATAAGCATGCTGCACAGTCACTTTTTTATAAGTGAGGTGACAATTGCTTAGGCTCTGCAAACTTTTATGCAAACCATCGTTATTACCTTAGCCTGCCGGCGGCAAACAATTTACTTCTATTCCACATTGTAGCGTTCGTTATTGCGTTCGTGCGTTCACATTCGTTATTAGAGGACTTCCTATTAAGAGGAACATAAAGCGTAGATTTGCTTGCTTGCGTAGGCTTGTCAGTTGGAAGTCTTTAGTTAACATATTAGTCATACAAAAATAATAAGATTTCCGGTTTCGAATTCTTCAGTTAGATTGTACACACAAATTGCACACAAGCGTAATTACACGGAATAGAATCAGAAGTCTGCCAAAGTAGGAATCCACACAGAAATCAAGTAATCCCTATCTTAAATCATTGTACACGTTCACTTATGGAACAAGCAAGAGCTTTGTGCAAAATGAGCCAGCTGTGACCATATTTACCGTAAATATAGTCCTGCTGCGAGCACAAACTCATCATTTTGCATGTGTATCTATGCAAGCAGCCGTTCCTCGATATCGAATGCTGCCTGGTCACAGCAAAACTAACACCCATCAGAACTTAGGTTCACATACCCTCCGCTGTATTTGAATAATTAAGGCAATTTATGTGTTAATAATGCCTACTAGATTTTTTATTCAAAGTTGGACTTTAAGCGACAATCGTACGATAATTCAGGTCTTAATCAGAGAAATTTCATTGCCTAATTTCAGCTAAACTCCTCCACCACAACTCAACTACATATTACTTCACTTCTAAAATTCAGTCAGAGAACTATTCCACTATGTACAGGAGAACTGCTCTGGAAACTACTAATTAACAGTAATAAGAGTCTAATAATTTTTGAATTGAATTGCATTTGTATAGAATTGAATTCTAATTACAGTCCCTGTATTCAAAGTTTCGGTTAGATTTATAAATTCTTCAAGGAGTGATCATTTTCATTACCGTTGTTAGAACCGAACGTCGTCAATCAGGCTATTTAAAGGACATGAACAGATTACAAGTCCCAACTTTTACGCGACTGAAGCTGCCAAGTTTTGTGCCACCATGTAACGACAGTCACATTGAATTTCTTTATTGGAAATCCCTGTTGTTAACAACATTGACAGCAAAGGCAAAGATTAAGTTTAAGCGAAATAAACGCAAAACTGTTTTGCGAACGTTTATTCTAAGTTCGAAATCTGAATGCTTGCTTATTCAGTAGAAGCAATATTAACTCTGCTGTATCATTAACTGTGTAAGTGTGTGCAAAACATACTCTTAAATCATTAATTACTTTGCTGTGTCATTAACTGTGTAAGTGTGTGCAAAACATACTCTTAAAACTGATTATAGTAGACCTGCTGCGTCGTGACGCAGCAGAAAAAATGCATGTTTAACGAATAAAGTGTGTGCTCGACTTGAATTCATAGACAACAAGTTTAGTTCTGTGGCATACTTTCAAACTTAACAGAAATCCTCTCCACTGCGTGTAGCTAACACTTGTAGCTATAGGACTGATGAATTCTGTCTTTAAGCTGTCCAGAGGAAACTTGGAAAAGACTGATACTTCTCCACCTGCCCAAACAGTTTCGTTTTCTAGGTAAAGATGAATAATACGTTAAAGCAACGGCTGTGTTTTTGTGGCCAATTTGGCTTTTGTGGGGACCATCGGTGGCCATTCCGGGCGACTCTTTCAAAACTTGAGTACTCAAAAGATTTCAAGAAACCACCGGGGGTCACATTGACGCATATTCTAGATACGTTTTGCACAGTTTTCAGGGCTACTGATATCCATTATGTTAAAATAGCAAATCCAATATAGCTCATAAAGGTAGCTCAAGTTGGAAGGTGGCAAATAGGTGGAACGTTGCCGAAGACAGGACCCTTTCTTTCACAATCACCTCTCAAAAACGTCTAAGATCTATACATCGTAAACGTAAAGCTTTTGCTATACTAAACAAACAAAAGGTCAGATTCGTATTCTACAACCTTAGAAACACCCAAATCCAAAATTTTCAGCTAATCGAAAATAAAACTGTTTGGTTTCAATTGGTTCCCCCTTGCAAATTGTGGTGACTTGATCTACCACGATCTGGTTGTAGTTAGAGTTCGTAGAATGAACTGATGTGCAAGATTTCTTGTTATGGAAAGCGAATAAATCAGTCTTGACTTATCATCTATCGTGGGTCGGATTACAACACAAATCGAAAATTCTAATTTTGGAATACTTGAGTTCGACGTGGTTGAAATCATATCGAGTTTTAGCTCAATTTGTCAATTTTAAAAACATTGAGCGGCGAGAAAGTATCTGAGTCAAGAACCAAATACGTCGCTAAAAGGAAACCGTTGGTTCAATGTATTATTATAAATTATTATGCAATATTCTTGTATTATTCTGATGCCACTGTGTCTTTCAAATTTAGCAACATAGAGGATAGAGCCTTGTATGTATTCAGGTATTGCCTTTATCATTTTCTATCCAATTAGGAAAAGTAGCTTGTGAGGCATAGGTTATCAGGAGCGGGCCTGAGGTCCAAGCGCCCGATAGTTTTAACTTCACTAGAATGCTTTAGTTCGCCTCGTTCGCAAGCACGCAGGTGCTTTGCCTGAGCTGACATTTGTGTTAGCATTAGAACCAACTCCGTACCATATTCAACGCAAACGGCTGCTGGATCGTCTTGTATTTGGCAGATCACTTCAGAATTGTCAGGATTCAGTGCTCCTACAAGAGTTGCGTGAACCGAATTGGAATGTTCCGAGGTTCCAAACTTTTTCTCTTCACTATCTGTCAATTCAGTCTTTACGTTGAATAAATGGTGCAGACGAACATACCTGAAATAAACAAAATAACGATCCAGTTAGATAATAAATTAGGTGATATACTTGTTACTGGCAAAATAGCTGGAAACAGTTGCCGCTAGATATTTTAGTTAAACGGCTTTTACATCTCGACAAAATATTTTCATACATCCAAATGACAGTTTACTTTGGGAGACAGTCATCTGAGTGTCCGTAAATATGAAATGTCGACACGTTGTTTTGCTTGTAGAAGCCGAAATATATAAATTTTCTATCCGCTCCGAGTGCACTTCTAAACAATATAAAACATGAGAATCATACATGTTATTTTTGCTTTTGTCAAAAAATTGTTTACGGGTGTTTCAGTCGTAGATTTCGAGCTTGTAGTCAAAGTTTTTACTGCAGCATAATCCTTGGTTTTGTGCAAGTTGAAATTCCAGGCTTTTTCTGTCGTCCTGTACTGAATACTTAACATTTTGTCTACTAAGGAGGACTAGCCCTAGCACTACCGGTTAAACAAAGTACACAAACGTGCATACATACTTAGTTCCATGAAAGTTGTACAGTTGATTTTTGTCCAAGAACACCGGAAGATTAGAACCCTCGTGAATCATTTTACACAGTTCGTGTGCCCAATTTAACGTTAACAGTTTTCTTTTGTCTTTGGCAGCCGCAGCAACCTTATCGGTTTGGGATGCCTTGTAATAGCATGCTCTGTCTCCTGGGAACCACCCTTCAGGGCATTTATCTGAAATACAATCTAATGTGTGTAAAATAAATTGTCTAAGGCTTAGCAGTCCTGTCATTTCTGAAATTATTTTTTAATTGCATTGTCAGTGATTAAGGCATGCAATATGCATTCGAAAAAGAAAACTTTAGCTAAACAGTGCTTGGTGAATCTCATTAAAAACGTTCTTCGTTCGATTAGTGCCGATTGCTACCTGTGTCTGCCAGACCATTCTGGCTCATGAAAATTACCACATTTCGATTGATTTGGCAGCTCCACAACACCTTGGACAGCAGCTATAGAAACCCGTCAATCGTGTCGGAATTTTTCTATTCGTGTTTCAGACGACTGGAGCAGTCCACCATCATAGGTCAAAGCACTATTCAAGTCACAATGCTTGATCTTTTGAGTCTGAATGTTGTTCTGGTGCGGGAACAAAATGTGCTAACGAAGCTATGCCTCTCGGGAGTGTTTCATCTATCAAAGATGTCGAAGCATGTTGTTGCAAAGAAATTCGACAATTGCTTGACTGTTAAAAATAATTCATGACGGTTTATTGCCAATTAAGAGGTTTTGTTATTTTTTGTTAGGAAAACTCGTTTCTAATGAATACTTTGGCAGAAGAATGGATCTGTTAAACTTATAAATATAATTGGCGAAATGACAGTTAAGTGGCAATTGCTAGCAGGCTCGAAAGCAGGGCAACCAGCGTATTCTGCTCTCTGCGGGATCAATTTGTGATGTTAATGCTTTCAAATGCAACAACCTCGAATAAAAGCAAAATGACTGAAGTGAAAACACATAAAAACCTACAAACCTGAAACAGCACTAGGCCTCCATTTCTGATCTTCACGTTTGATGGATAATTGAGGGCCAAAGCCTCCCACTTCCTTCCCGGTATGCAAAAAGTACTAAAAATAGACGTTGCCAACCATAAAGGCGTTCAGTTAAGTAACCTAAAAGCTCCGGACCTACCGGATCACCGATAATTGTGTCGGCTCTGTATGCTAATACCAACAGTGTATGATAGATAAGAGTATGACACTCTTACACTAGCATGAACAAATCATGCTAGGTATGCTCGGTGCGTTAACTCGGAACCCCCCCCCACCGGAACTTCCCGGGGTTGTCCCACTTTGCATCTACAACGTTTCACATAAGCGTGTGTCTACTTGCTGATTGGCCGATTAGCCTAAGACTTACTGTAGGTAATTTATTAGTTATTCTGATTAATTAAATTATAGCTAAAATTAGGTTAATGCAATTAAAAAACTAATTCGACAACTTTGTAGCATTCATTGCTCTTTCTAATGATATAAAAATTGTTGCACACTACATTCCTTCGAACCTTTGTATTATGAAACAATTTTTATACCATTAGAAAGAGCAGAAACCTGCTACAAAGTTGTCGAATTAGTTTTTTAATTGCATTAACCTAATTTTAGTTATAATTAATTAATTAAAATAACTAATAAATTACCTACAGTAAGTCTTAGGCTAATGGGCCAATCAGGGAGCAGACACACGCTTAAATGAAAGCGTGTAGATAGTGCAAAGTGGGACCCCCCGGAAGTTCCGGATCCCAGTATCTTCAGGTAGCCAGATTATTCCTGTGGGGATTTAATTATCATTGATGGAGAAAAATTCAGCATAGGCTGCTTTTCCGGGGGTGGGGGGGTGTAAGCGCAAAAGTAAGCCTTTGAGGATATACTTTGGGGCGAGCTGTAAACTCTCCTTTTCTGCCTAGTTGAGTGCCACATAAAGACTAATCAAGCGTAAAAAGAGTCACTGTGTCTTTCTCCCACAGAATTTACAAAACCCCTGCTCTTACCCAATATTTGGCAATATTACTCCAAAACAGAGACATTTTAAAGTAAGGATTGTAGTCGCATACAGTGACGGCGGGAAATTTTTGGTCACTCCCAAATTTAATTTCAACGTATTTGTCGTCATCGCTGCCGTATCTGACTCCCATTTTTGCAACAATGTAGATTCCAGTTGAGAAGAACGCCAGCAGAAGAATAATAATGACAGCACGATGATTCCTTCGTACCAGATAGATCAAGTTCCAACCGTGGATCTTAACAAACACACTCTGTATAATCTTGCGCTGTCTACGTCGAGCATTCACCACCATTTGCAGCAGGAACCATTATGCAAATGCACCTAACTGCACGTTTCAAATCTTGGTGGATAGATTCTGTGTGCTTACTTGAAAGGCGCTAACAACAGTTTGTGCAAAGGTCGACCTCCCTAATTCCAATACGGATAGATCTTTCCGAAGATTTATATAAATTTCAAAGTTTAGAAACGATTTTGAGACGACATAAAACCGGACATCAGTTTATTCACAATTAATTGCTAGTTAATTAATTTAACTGAATTGCTTCGTAGCAATAAAAACGTAAACCTGAGGAGCTTAACTCTAAATAACTCTAAAAGATTGAGGTCAACAATTTTCCAAGAGTTGAAGAGTGTAGGCTGGAGCTGCCGGAGTGCACTCATCGCAGTGCTGGGCGTATCTCCAGCCTTGGTGAAAGCCTCGGGTAAGGTAGACATTTACTCGATGTCAGCTTTCACCCACAGGCAAAATTAAAAATACTCAAGATTTTAGCTGGCACTGCTTCTAACGGGGAAACCTCCTTCTGCCTTGAGTGGGGCGTGTGCCTAAAAAACTGAGGTGTAGCTGTTCAATCAATGAATGAATATTATTTACATGAATAACTACTAGTAGTTTTACAATACTATTTACATGAACGAGTACTGTAGTTTTACAAAACTAAACTTTATCTGAAAGGAATTTAAGCTTCTTGCTTGATTCTGGATGCATAAATTCTACATTACATTCTACATAATGTTCTACAGCGACGTCCAACGCTAACTTTACTGCTCAAAACACTGAGGCAATTATTAACATTGAAAACACCAGTGGAAACTCAAGCTGTTGCTCTAGTTAGTAGTGTATGCCGGACCCGGAAATCCCTAACCACTGCAACTATGTATGATGTACTATTCTTCACTTTCAGTCGCTTTCAATGAGAGATATTGGAGTAAATTACGAAACAAATTACCTCATTCTTAAATTTAGGTACTTCTATGTATATAGTTAATTGAACAAAACTTCTACTGCAGACTGACATGGACTGAACTTTTCAATCAGTTGAAGGACGATTTTGACCTTTCATATCTTCCTGGAAACAATTGTGAAGTTTTGAAAAGTTTTTTTCAATTTGAAAAGAAATTTCTGTCAAACAATATAATGGGATTTTCAAACAAAACAAAGTTAGGTTACCGTCAGAAGAATTGTCGACATTTCCTCCAGCAAGTTTTCAAATTGACTGGAATGAAATCAAATAAACAAGGTTGCAGAAAGTGGTTCGGAAATCCTGCAGAATCACATCAGAGTGATACTGTTGTTCTCCTGAAGCTGATCCAGCAAACTATCGTCCAAGAAATAGTTATCAAGAATAATGTCTGGCTTGCTTACAACTTACGTACGGTATTCACTCGAGCGCAAAGTAAGAAACAATGATATCCTGGTGTGGAACAATAACAGACTTCCAGTTACCAAGGCACTTACGACATGTCTCAGTAAACAGATCTGGCTAACGAGTAACCAGTGTCGGAAATCTAATACACAAAAACGACTTATCGATAGTACCTGTGGATTTGGGTTCGAAAGTCTATAGAATGGAAACTGAGACTGGAAGCTGAAAATAGGAAATTTGAAAAGATAGAAAAATTTCTTTTGCTTTCTGTTACAATTTTCAGTGTGAACGGAGAATCAGTCTGTTTCCAGCTTTACCGCACTCACTTCTCCACTTCTAACCTTATCCCTATCTGTGTATTCATTCATTGCCTTTGCTATTGGCTTGAACTTTCTTCTAGGTAGCTGGTACATTCCATATCAATGTCGTCAACCAGAGATAACCAGAATTAGTTTTGGAATTTAGGTCAATACTGCTAGGTGTCGTCGGCCTTTGCAATCTTGCAATCATCTTGCGGAATGTCATATGGCACGAGGCAGATTTAATATAACAGGATGAACATATGCGTCCAAAAACAAGACAAATTTTTAGAGTCCAGGGTCAATCCTGTTAAGAGATGTTGCAGTTCAAATCCCTACAATTTAGTATTTACGCCACTATGCCTCGTAAGGGCTTCGAAGACATGTACACATAGGATGACAAAAGACTATGGTGTGGCCAATACATCAAATTGAAGCCTCTATCTTGGGCTATTTATTGCTGTGCAAATGACAATGATATACCAAGCAACGAGCGAGAAACGGCGTTTGAACAATTTGATCAAGCTCCTTCCGACTGTTGTTTACTTCAAACTTTAATGCGCTTTAACTTTCTCATACTGCTTTGTAGAGACTTGGTGCAAGGAGATAAAATGTTCAGGACATCGAGAGCTTCAATTTGATATAAAATTTGGCTATGCTTGAAAAATTTGAAAATTCGCCATTTTTTTGACCACAGGCCTCCGTCATCGCACTGAGGCATGCGTTCACAGTTAAACATCGGCAATTGCAGTGAAATTTAAAACAGAACTTCCTTTCATATGTGCAAACTGGCACACCGAATTTGGTTGGAATAGCTCGGCTTTCTCCCGACTTATGGACCATTATATCCAAAAAAATTGAGAAAATGACGTATTTTGAGGCAAAACGCCAACGCGGTAACCAAAAGTATGAACTACCCACAAGTAGCAGTGTAGTGTATATGCATATGTGTATGCGGGGTGTTTACATTTTTGTTGCGCCTGCAGACTAATTTGCATATTGTCTGCAGACACTTCCGTTTGCTTACATTTGTGAGTCAGTGTTGCTTGTGTCTGTTTTGTGCAAGGTTTTTTTTAGGCCATAGCTTAGGCCATGGCCTAAATTTATGAGTCGATGGCCTAAAGAATTTTGGCCGTTGAGGCCATTTGGCCTAAATTTTTCGACGAAAACCCAGTTAAATTTTATTGATTTTTAAGTAAAAACAGCAATTTTCTAAAAAATTTTTCGCGCCTTCGGCGCGAATATATACATTTTCACTTGTATTTCTGCGCTGCGCCATCTGCCAGCTAGTTACATTGTCTATTTGCACTTATAAATACGCATTCTAGTTATAATTTCATTTACTATTATAAAGATTTCCTCAAAGAAATGCTATTTTTAATATGTATATAGTTTAACTTTATTTCTGCTAGTTTAATTTTTT
This sequence comes from Trissonchulus latispiculum, assembly GCA_030248195.1. Classification (NCBI taxonomy): domain Eukaryota; kingdom Metazoa; phylum Nematoda; class Enoplea; order Enoplida; family Ironidae; genus Trissonchulus; species Trissonchulus latispiculum. The sequence goes on from JASAND010025749.1 coordinate 19,061, forward strand.
CTTTCTTTGATTCTCTCTATATATATACTCGTATTGATAATATATATAATATTGATAATATATATATTGATTAATTCATTAATACTGTCGTGTACTATTATTTCTATGCTAACAAGGTTCTGTTTTTGCCATTTTAAGGTAAAAAAGTAGTATTTCTGGTGTGTTAAACAGTGACGATGGCGATTTTTGTTGTTAAACAGCGATTTTTGAATATATAACGCGTGAATACATGATAACTGTAATTTTAACAATGCGTACAATAACGCACAATCTAAAAATTAACAAAATTTGGATGGCCTAAATTTTTTGGCTGATGGCCTAAAAAACTGGAGTCGTTGAGGCCATTTGGCCTAAAGTTCGGCGACCAAAAAAAAACCCTGGTTTTGTGGGACAGTCGGGTGTACCCGACTGCTCCCTTGTCTCCTCCAGTGTGTTGCCTTTGCGCTTCCGCAGGTATGTCGGCCAGAGGGCCATTATATTGTGTGCTTGTTATAACTTGTATGCGTCTGTGTAGTGTACCGGCCATGCGCCTATAATTATAATAAATATAACTTGTATTCTGTAGTTTCTAGGGTGGTTAGGTTTAGTCTAGTTAGGTTACGTAGTATTTCTATAGAGTTATATCTATTGGTGAGGCTTCCCCAGGACTGGCTCTCCCCAAGCCAGGTGTGTTATCCATTGTGGGCGCAATCCTAGTAGTGGCTTGCACTGTTTATTCGGCATTCCCGCTACAGCAGCATGGATTTTGCGTATGCAAATTTAACCTCTATTTGTGTACTGTGTTAATATCTATACGCGAAATCTGTGCAGTAAACGGTTAGTTTAGGCCACGACGAAACATTTCTTTGGTGACGTTTTTGTTAGTCAAATTTGTGGAAAAACCGGCTTCACCCAACTTTGAAAATTTCTAGAAATTCGCTGAGCTAACGCAAAAACTCCTCATATAGATATTAACACGCTACCTAGTCCAGATTAACATTTTGCCAAGTTATAGCTCATTTGCCCTTACACAGCGCTCAAACTTTTGGTTACCGCGAAATTTTCCTACCTTTTTCGTTTTCCTATGTTTAACACATGTCGGGGTCACCTTTGGTGACTATTGTGAATGATAAGGAAAGTTTTGCAACGAACGCAACTGTCTTGTTTTGCGAACCCATGGGAAGTACAAAATATGTGAAAATGAGAAAAATCGGAGATGGTCGAAAATTGGCGACCCCCCCCTTAAGACAATATTATAACGCCTTTAATAGTGTTCGTGGCGTGGCCTTCGTAGGTGCTGTAATAAGTAAGGATCCGACCACAGTTTGGAAAACGAATTTAGCCCAATCCTGCTGTCTGTTCTGAAAACCGAAACCCGAAGCAGAACGATTTTAACTGTTCTAAAATATCAAGCCCTAAGATATTTCAAATGTACTTGGAATAATTATTAGCAAAAAATACGTGGGATTAGGTTGGATAGGGTTTGGTAGGGTTTAGTCTCCACAACATGCCGTGGAACCCACGCAACCAAGTTTCCAGGTTCAACTCTGCTTTTCAAATATAAATCTGTCCACTAGTCAATTTCCATCTACTCTGCCTGGTAATTACAACTTCAGATGCCCAAATGCATTCATTTATACAACGTTTCACTTTTATCTTCAGCTTATTCGACATTTATCGGTCTAAAAACTATTCTAATTGCAGTCCGTTTTTGCAAGTATATACTTTGTTTCCAACTCTGCTAAGTTAGACTTCAGCCTTCAAGGTTTCAAACAAGTTACAAATCCTGAAACTATCTAACGAAGTTACCCTCTTTTCAACACAGGAGATTTCTAGCTTTATCCTATTAAAATCTATTATTTATGACCTGTTTTATTTCATTTAATTTCCCGTCATTCTCTTACTTTTAATTCGTTCGTATTTAATTGCTTGATAGTAATCCCTAAAATACCTTTGAAAAGGAGCCTAACCCTAACCTTCTGTAACAAACAAAACCGGTGGAAACTTTTCATTCGGTATTCTACCAGTGTCCCAAGGTTCACATTATTTCTATTAAGAAGTAATTGTTGGTTCCGGTGCCGGGTGCTAGTACTGCACGATGCTAAGGTTAACCAATATTATCTTTATTATCCTGCCAACAGTACATAATACATAAGAGTATAACATGAATTTACTTTACCCCCAACAGACGGTAAAATATAATTTGAATAATGGCTGACTCCGGCAGCCGGTAACCCATGAAACATGGAAATCACCATTTCTAGCTAATATAATTACTTGAAAATTTATTCACAAAGTCACCACAAGCCAGAGCTGACATCAGAGCGCGAGTATCTGGAATTTTCACAGGAGGTCGTCCCAAGGGAGCGCTCCGGAAAATAAAATTCGGATCGGTTGTGGTCACCGGAATCCTGCCAAAAACTATAGATTACCACCATTGGCCGAGTTTTTTTATGAGATCTGTGTTCAGAACAGATGTTTTAAACGATATAAACATTCGTTGTAGACTCATAAATCAACCGTTCGCATAGGATTTTGCTATTTTTGCTATTCCAAGAGTACAGGAGTTTTTCTAATGATTCTAAACTTTGTGAGGTTTTGACGATCGTAATCGGATTTAGAATCTTTACGAATCCGCAGATGGCAATCATAGTCCAGGTTTTCGAATCCGGTTTGAAAATTTATGTGGAGGATAGAAAATTTGAAATGCTAGGTCTAAAATTTTAATATTGCTAGTGGATTTCAACAAGTTTGTATCCTGATAATTTTTGAGCAAGTTTTGTATTCTGGTAATTTTTGTTCTGATAATTCTTTGTATTCTGATGATTGTTGATTCTGATAATTGTTGGTTCTGATAATTTTGTATATTGATGTCGACTAGTTAGCTATTCCTTGACATTATGAGTATTCCTTTTCTGGGTCTGTGAATATGAATTTAAGAATTTATAGGGTATTGGGCGTTGGTTTGTGATTGTCGTCTTTTCGGCCTCTGTTTGAAGTTGAGTATTGTTCGTTGTTTGAGATGTTTTGACAAACAAGTCCAAGATTTCTTGCTGTTTAGTGATGGACATTTCTATTTGCAAAACGGATCCAAAATTGGGTACTTATCTCCCCAGGAAACTAAGTGGGGTTAATGCGTCCAAGTTTGGGATTTTTGGGAGCCTCCTTCACCCCTTGAGCTGGGTTCATACGTCACTGATAAGTATGACGTATGATGATACACACACACACACACACACACACACACACACACACACACACACACACACACACACACACACACACACACACACACACACACACACACACACACACACACACACACACACACACACACACACACACACACACACACACACACACACACACACACACACACACACACACACACACACACACACACACACACACACACACACACACACACACACACACACACACACACACACACACACACACACACACACACACACACACACACACACACACACACACACACACACACACACACACACACACACACACACACACACACACACACACACACACACACACACACACACACACACACACACACACACACACACACACACACACACACACACACACACACACACACACACACACACACACACACACACACACACACACACACACACACACACAGAATACACAATATGAAGGGGAGCCGCAAGCTCCGCCTTACACGTCACACACACATGATTGACAGGTCTTCCCGGGAACCTCAAATTTTCCCAATTTTCAAAATCAGTCGTGGTTGTGCTGCCCAGCTATACGGTTGTCACTTATTCTGGTTTTTGCGCTTGTCGCTGATTTTACTCGACCGAGGGCCCTACGTGGGATAGACCGGTCTTCAATTTCTGGATTGCTATTTGGAGGTCAGAGAGGACCTATTCTACTTTGTTGTGTTTACGGGGCCAGCCACGACTCTAGTATTCTTTTTACCTGTCTCAGTTTGTTGATTTCTTGATTCGGTGATTTTATCCATTTCCCTTCCACGGAGGACCTGTCATCAACTCAGTGGATTCCGCATCACACGAGGACACAGGATCGTCAAGGTAGCTTGGGTTGTAAGTTTGACTTATGGAAGCTTGAGAGAGAATCCATTTTTGCAAAAGTCTTGACTTGAGGGTTTGAAGAGTTGACTAAAAGTTGAGGATTGAATTAAAATAACCTGAACCCTTCTCTTGTGCACCGTCGACTGTCATTATTGTCCTTGCCATGTTTGTATTTTGATGTTGTCTTATGATGCAAGATCTTCTGGTCTGACTCTTATTCTGTTTGTCTGTACATGTGCTTGGTAGCTAGGATAATTATATTATAGTGAATAATACCTAATTGTAATAATTGTCTAAAATTCATTAAAATAATAATTCTAGCTATAGACCCTTCTTTGGCTTAAGCTGCGTCAGAGCGAGCAAACATAGATTCAGATAGGTAGTATTTTAGCAGAAGTGATTAATTGGATACATGGACATTGACTTAATCTAAAATAGTATTATTGGATGTTTCTATTGACCCCTGTCCGTAGCTTTGAATAGTTAGATAATCACAAACCCAAACCAGTGCTCGATACTGATCTATGGAGATCAGTGGTTAAACTTCAGGAAAAGATAGAAAAACGACCCCCCCCCAGCTAGCCTTTTCTTTACATTTATGTAGATCTTTAAACTTTTCAATAAATCTGCCACAAGTTATTCACCGACTCAAGCATTTATCTTAGCAACATTTTGTGTGAAAAAAGTCTCTGAATCTTATGCCTTGCATATAATGCTAAGTGACGTTACAGTGAAGTGGTGAAAAATAAACAGATGATTATTTATTTTTACCATCATTCTTAGGCGCTATCGGGGGGCTTTTTGAAGAAAAAATCTTTCTGCTGAGGGAGTCCAAAATTCTTGCAATATTCATACGTTGCAAGGCGAGATAGAAAAAGAGAGTTTTGATAATATGAGGAGGTATAAATTTTTCATCAGTCTGTTATCATTTCTTACCACTAATTAGGTTCCAGGCTTTAGGGTTGACCTAAAGAACCCACAGCAGAACTTCAGTCAAACCACACGGGAGGAAAACCAAACTTTAGCTGGCAATGTCGTTAATAATTTGCCAACTTTCTCGGTTTTAAGGACAATTTTTGTTCAGTTCATTTCAATTTCTACCGTAGTTTTGGGCTTATTTTTCTCTGAACTGGCACTGAAAAGGGTTTTACTTTTATGGGTTGAAAAGTAGTTTACCTACAGCAAATTTAGAAGTCTCAGGGCTACAATTTGAAATCTTGAGAATTTTAAGGAATAATTTAAAAGGATTACTCTAAATTGGTACCATTTTAATTTTAATTTTGCCTACTTCCAGTTTAATTATATTTAATTTAATCAAAACACTTTAAAATTTTTATATTTGAACGGCTCAAATCATGTCTTGAAACATTGAAAGTCATTTTAAGAATTACCTAATCTTAGAAACCTAGAAATCTAAAAACATTAATTCTTCTAGTTTTAAACTTATTCCTGTTTCAGCTCGGAGAATTCAGCTAACTCATGCATAGCTCTGGTCATGCTTATTGGCTTTCTATGTATTGTTGCCACCAGTTTCATTAGTTACAGTGTTGGAATTAAGATTGGTAAGAAAATTCTGTGAGGTAGTTTTACAATCTTAGGATTTCAGCGGATCAGTCAGCGCTTATGTATCAGAATGTACTGAATAATCTATTATAACTAAGTGATAACTGTTAAATATTATTCTATTATCTCTTGTTTATTAATTAATCTATGGAGTATAACCTGACGGTTTCCGACTATGAAACTTCTGTGTGATAACTGATATTGTAGCACAACCGATACAGCGATAATACAATAACCAAAAACAAATTGGGAGGAGGTAGCCTAGTGGCAGGGGTTTACAACAACTATATTCTTTCTTTATTTGTGGTGCAACTATATTCTTTCATTCTTGTTACAGCTACATATTTTGTTGATCTCTTTTCTTTTCCCCATATTTTAATCTAGTCTATTTTCAGGTCTGATAGTGGACGAGCATAACCACAATTCTTCGCTGGACTTTGGCTGGCTGATGAATTATACGGCAGGATTTGCGCAATCCTACTTTAATCTTAGTCAGTCTGAGTCTGTTACAGTCTCAATTCAGGATAATGCGACTGGATTTGAGGCTGTCAGCTTAGGTTAGTCAGACGTTATTAATTAATTAACCAATTAATTGATGTAGTAGTTATTATTAATTATTTTTATTATATTTTGAATTTGAATAATCTAATAATCTAATAATCAATAATTTGAATTTTGCTATTGGCCGTCGTTTAAACTTCGCTTCTAAATTAAAACTGAGAGCAACAATTTCTTGCTTACAGCGACTTCTTAATATTAACAAGGTACGACTAGTGACAAAAATGTAAGCCACCTCTTGGCTTTTCTTCACTGCATTGCGTAACGGTGCTCCGATCACAATATGAAAAAATATGTTCGTGAAGAGGAAATGTCGCTTCTCGCATGCTCCCTTTCTACCGTTTAGAAAAGGTCCCCTTTCGCATGGGCAAAATACAGAGACTAATGATCTCTGATAACAGGAAGGAATTGTTTGTAATTGTAGTTTGCAAATTGGTGAGTGAAGGTGTTCAGGTCATTGTTGGACCTCATCTGTCCAATTGGTTTGGTCCAATTCATTCATTCCTGGATCAGATTCACGTTCCCCAAATCTCGCCGACAACTACCTCAAAACTCCACGCAAACCCTTCTAAGTATGCACTATTGTGTCAGTGGTGGTTTGTTTCAGTTAAACTAATACGTTTGTTTTGGGCTGAAACTGAAACTGAAAAAACTATATTACACAATTATTAACTAACGACACAAACAATCAATTGACCCTTATTGTAGCGGGGCTAGTAGTTTAACCTACGTACTAACACCGTTACCACGCCCTGACGTAGCGGACGCGGAGACCGTGGCACAGATGGATAACAGACCGACTACAGGAGACGGTCGGGACAGCCTCGCCAGACAATATACGCAGGGGTAATCCGATCCTAAGGGCGAGATGACTCGCACTCTCACTCACTCAGAATGAACTACCTACCTAGCAGGAGCTCAGAAAACTCAAACCTAACTAAATACACTTTAATAAAGAACAGAACAACGAGTTATAGTAATATAACAATACAATAAAAATACTGGGATGAACCCTCAAGCACACACAAACACACAAATAAACTAACTTACAGTTACAGCGGCTGACTGGGGTCAGCCAACGTACCAAGCTCTGGGGAGAGCTGAGGGAGAGACACAGTAATATACACAGCAAATAAGGGGGAGAGAGTA
>JASAND010025750.1:0-19405 GCA_030248195.1 Trissonchulus latispiculum
ACATTGTGAACGATGTAATGAACGATGTCATGGGGACCCATGTATGTATATGTGTGTATAGTGTGAAGGATGCCATGAACGATGTCATGGGGGACCCATGTATGTATATGTGCGTCAAGTGTGAGCGATGTCATGAACGATGTCATGGGGGACCCATGTATGTAATATATAAGGGGTATGTGCATGTGTGTATTATGCATACATATAAATATGTGTGTGTGTGTGTGTGTGTGTGTGTGTGTGTGTGTGTGTGTGTGAGTGTGTGCGCGCGTGTGTGTGTGCGTGTGTGTGTGCGTGTGTGTGTGTGTGTGTGTGTGTGAGAGAGAGAGAGAGAGAGTGCGTGTGTGTCTGTGCGTGCGTGTGTGTGTGTGAACAACGTCTTTCCGCAATACTGAGACTTTTTATCCTGCCAAAAATTAAGCGAATCCATCGGGCAGTTTTTGTGAAATCGATATTCAAAACAAATTAATCGCGGTTTTTTCTAAAATTGGTTTTTCGGCCAAATTTCCAGTTTAAAGCAACAAACTCCAGCAAATCGGTATTGATTGAGTATAAATTAATCAAGGTTGTCCGTAAGATTTTGCAGTAGTTTATAAAAAACTGATTTCCCCGGAAATGGCCTTTTTGGACCCTCAAAATCGTTTTTGGCTGATACTGGCTCTACCACAAGAGACATGTCAGCGACTGTAAAAGCAAAAATGTTCATTTTTCATGTTCATTTTCACGTCCTCTTTCCAGACAGAACAACAAATCCGGTGAGAAAATAATGGCAAAAGCCAAAAATTTCTTTTCAAAAATGCTGGACTGGTCCCGGAATGTTAAAGTGCACCAAAACAATAGATTTGGAAAATTTCGTTCACTTTCATAAAGAATTGAAGCCCATAGGGTCAAATATACACAAAATGATACCAGTACCTTAAGGCGAATGCTTGCCCCGCTAACCACATGTGTGTCAAGGTAATCACTAACCTAATGCGCATATCCACAAAGCTTATAAGTTAGCTTATTGAATATTTTGTTTTCGCGCCAGTTTTATACAAAGCTAAGCGTTGAGACTACGCAAATTCAGGGATGTCGAACGGTGCACTTAATTTTAGTTTAAGAGACAAGTTTGCTTGCCCTTGTTCTCGTTCGGTTTGTTCTATTCCCAATTACGGATGTATTGGCTGGAAGGGCTCTGTTTTCACTCGTACAAAATGGCAGAAACGAAAAAATCAGGAAAAGGAGGAAGTCTAAGCCAGAGAGAAAATTAGAATTTAACTATTAAGTAAAATTACTTATTGGATGCTCGAGAAATTTCATGTCTGAATTTGACGAAAAGATGACGACTTCTGTAAGATACAACCGCAAGAGAAGCCTTCAGAAAGCTACAACCGCAAGAGAAGCCTTCAGACAGCTACAACCGCCAAAGAAGCCTTCAGAAAGCTACAACCGCAAGAGAAGCCTTCAGAAAGCTACAACCGCAAGAGAAGCTTTCAGAAAGCTACAACCGCAAGAGAAGCCTTCAGAAAGCTACAACCGCAAGAGAAGCCTTCAGAAAGCTACAACCGCAAGAGAAGCCTTCAGAAAGCTACAACCGCAAGAGAAGCCTTCAGAAAGCTACAACGCCAAGAGAAGCCTTCAGAAATGAAATGAAAATGAAATGAAAAAATGAAATAGGCCCTAGGTGAAGTTAGTATTGACACAAGACACAAATTTATGCAAATAAGTTTAGCAAACTCTCAGTGTTTTGCACACTGGTGTGTAAGTTACCTAGTCACTTAGCTAATAGTGAGTAGTTTGAAAGAAGTTTGGGGTTTTCTACTCAGTCTTGTTTCGGGGAGTTACGAGCTGGTTGGGTTTAGTGATTGTGGGACGTTTCAGCTCTATTGTTTTTGGGTGGTTTTACTCTTACGTAATTTTCAAACAAATGTTTTTATCCATACTAAGTAAGTAGTTTACTGGTGGGTGGGTAACCTCATTTTATCTTTTTGTAAGAGTCTGATCCCGTACATGCCGTACGAGGCCAAAAAAGATATTATGTGAAGTTAGCACCGGCAGGGAAGACATAAATTATTGATGTTATTCTAAGCCTGTAAGCTAGTTTAGTGATTCAAACAATACTCAACGATTTTCTCTTACTGGTGTCTAGAATTCTACGTTATTTAGCTAATGCTAAGTTCGGACATGGTGAATTAGGTTGGAGTCAGTTGTGTGCTGGGATCTAATTGGGAGAAGTCGTGTCTTGTAAGTTTGGGAGAGTCCTTTCAGATTTAGGGAATCCGAATTTAGTTGGAGCTTGCAATAGTTTGAGCGTAAAGTTTATTAGAAGTTGTTCTAATTTCCGGTTTTTCGTTTTTGATAGCGAGCATTTGAATTATCAGTAAATTTGGTGTAACTTCTTAGTCGATTTAGTTGGTCAGACTTCACATCTCTCCGCTGTCTCACACCACTGTGTTTCCCCTGCAATCTTAGGATTCTATAAGTAGACAACAACATTATATTTACCTCGTATAATCAAATTTCATAACAGAAAGTCACCTCAGAACCAAAGAATGGATACTTTTTTGCCTACGTACATACTTTATATTCAGGTAAAATATGAATCAAATCGAAAGATGTTTGGGGAAAAGTTGAGTCGCCCCCCGCATTAAAGTGGTGGTATTCTTTTGTGCAGTGCTCTTGTGCAGAGTTTTTGAGATGCTATAGTTTTTGCTATGTGGTAGTTAGAAACAGCGTTTACATCGTTTTAATCGTACATTCGCTTGAATTTACGAAACTAGCAAAATTGGCAAAACATTACCAAAAAGCAAAAATTTTCTGACAAAAATGCTAAATATATATCGACCAAACATGTTTGGAATATCGATTTTTCAAAACTGTAGAATCGGCCAAATTTCTTTATGTCATGACATGTGGGCTGAGGGATATTTTTTGATTTGGCCCAACAGGTCTTAATGCTCCAGAAAATTGGTAGTCTAGGGATGGTAGGGGGGTGGGTGATGTCAGTTGGAGTGAGAGGGTATGTGCATAGGTGGGGCAGGTGTGTCATCCTTATGTGTAGTTGCGTGCGCATGTTACCGTAATGTGCACGTTTGGCATGCCGTCATTCGCCCTCCAGCTTTTCACATTCGAAGGTACAACTGCCATGTACGTGTATATGTGAGTGCCTGCGAGTAAACGATGTCAGGGGGGACCCATGTATGTATAAGTGTATATATGTTTGTATAGTGTGAACGATGTCATGTGCATGTATGTATAAGTGTGTACATTGTGAACGATGTAATGAACGATGTCATGGGGACCCATGTATGTATATGTGTGTATAGTGTGAAGGATGCCATGAACGATGTCATGGGGGACCCATGTATGTAATATATAAGGGTGTATGTGCATGTGTGTATTATGCATACATATAAATATGTGTGTGTGTGTGTGTGTGTGTGTGTGTGTGTGTGTGTGTGTGTGTGTGTGTGTGTGTGTGTGAGTGTGTGCGCGCGTGTGTGTGTGCGTGTGTGTGTGTGCGTGTGTGTGTGTGTGTGTGTGTGAGAGAGAGAGAGAGTGCGTGTGTGTGTGTGTGTGAACAACGTCTTTCCCCAATACTGAGACTTTTTATCCTGCCAAAAATTAAGCGAATCCATCGGGCAGTTTTTGTGAAATCGATATTCAAAACAAATTAATCGCGGTTTTTTCTAAAATTGGTTTTTCGGCCAAATTTCCAGTTTAAAGCAACAAACTCCAGCAAATCGGTATTGATTGAGTATAAATTAATCAAAGTTGTCCGTAAGATTTTGCAGTAGTTTATAAAAAACTGATTTCCCCGGAAATGGCCTTTTTGGACCCTCAAAATCGTTTTTGGCTAATACTGGCTCTACCACAAGAGACATGTCAGCGACTGTAAAAGCAAAAATGTTCATTTTTCATGTTCATTTTCACGTCCTCTTTCCAGACAGAACAACAAATCCGGTGAGAAAATAATGGCAAAAGCCAAAAATTTCTTTTCAAAAATGCTGGACTGGTCCCGGAATGTTAAAGTGCACCAAAACAATAGATTTGGAAAATTTCGTTCACTTTCATAAAGAATTGAAGCCCATAGGGTCAAATATACACAAAATGATACCAGTACCTTAAGGCGAATGCTTGCCCCGCTAACCACATGTGTGTCAAGGTAATCACTAACCTAATGCGCATATCCACAAAGCTTATAAGTTAGCTTATTGAATATTTTGTTTTCGCGCCAGTTTTATACAAAGCTAAGCGTTGAGACTACGCAAATTCAGGGATGTCGAACGGTGCACTTAATTTTAGTTTAAGAGACAAGTTTGCTTGCCCTTGTTCTCGTTCGGTTTGTTCTATTCCCAATTACGGATGTATTGGCTGGAAGGGCTCTGTTTTCACTCGTACAAAATGGCAGAAACGAAAACATCAGGAAAAGGAGGAAGTCTAAGCCAGAGAGAAAATTAGAATTTAACTATTAAGTAAAATTACTTATTGGATGCTCGAGAAATTTCATGTCTGAATTTGACGAAAAGATGACGACTTCTGTAAGATACAACCGCAAGAGAAGCCTTCAGAAAGCTACAACCGCAAGAGAAGCCTTCAGACAGCTACAACCGCAAGAGAAGCCTTCAGAAAGCTACAACCGCAAGAGAAGCCTTCAGAAAGCTACAACCGCAAGAGAAGCCTTCAGAAAGCTACAACCGCAAGAGAAGCCTTCAGAAAGCTACAACCGCAAGAGAAGCCTTCAGAAAGCTACAACCGCAAGAGAAGCCTTCAGAAAGCTACAACGCCAAGAGAAGCCTTCAGAAATGAAATGAAAATGAAATGAAAAAATGAAATAGGCCCTAGGTGAAGTTAGTATTGACACAAGACACAAATTTATGCAAATAAGTTTAGCAAACTCTCAGTGTTTTGCACACTGGTGTGTAAGTTACCTAGTCACTTAGCTAATAGTGAGTAGTTTGAAAGAAGTTTGGGGTTTTCTACTCAGTCTTGTTTCGGGGAGTTACGAGCTGGTTGGGTTTAGTGATTGTGGGACGTTTCAGCTCTATTGTTTTTGGGTGGTTTTACTCTTACGTAATTTTCAAACAAATGTTTTTATCCATACTAAGTAAGTAGTTTACTGGTGGGTGGGTAACCTCATTTTATCTTTTTGTAAGAGTCTAATCCCGTACATGCCGTACGAGGCCAAAAAAGATATTATGTGAAGTTAGCACCGGCAGGGAAGACATAAATTATTGATGTTATTCTAAGCCTGTAAGCTAGTTTAATGATTCAAACAATACTCAACGATTTTCTCTTACTGATGTCTAGAATTCTACATTATTTAGCTAATGCTAAGTTCGGACATGGTGAATTAGGTTGGAGTCAGTTGTGTGCTGGGACCTAATTGGGAGAAGTCGTGTCTTGTAAGTTTGGGAGAGTCCTTTCAGATTTAGGGAATCCGAATTTAGTTGGAGCTTGCAATAGTTTGAGCGTAAAGTTTATTAGAAGTTGTTCTAATTTCCGGTTTTTCGTTTTTGATAGCGAGCATTTGAATTATCAGTAAATTTGGTGTAACTTCTTAGTCGATTTAGTTGGTCAGACTTCACATCTCTCCGCTGTCTCACACCACTGTGTTTCCCCTGCAATCTTAGGATTCTATAAGTAGACAACAACATTATATTTACCTCGTATAATCAAATTTCATAACAGAAAGTCACCTAAGAACCAAAGAATGGATACTTTTTTGCCTACGTACATACTTTATATTCAGGTAAAATATGAATCAAATCGAAAGATGTTTGGGGAAAAGTTGAGTCGCCCCCCGCATTAAAGTGGTGGTATTCTTTTGTGCAGTGCTCTTGTGCAGAGTTTTTGAGATGCTATAGTTTTTGCTATGTGGTAGTTAGAAACAGCGTTTACATCGTTTTAATCAGTACATTCGCTTGAATTTACGAAACTAGCAAAATTGGCAAAACATTACCAAAAAGCAAAAATTTTCTGACAAAAATGCTAAATATATATCGACCAAACATGTTTGGAATATCGATTTTTCAAAACTGTAGAATCGGCCAAATTTCTTTATGTCATGACATGTGGGCTGAGGGATATTTTTTGATTTGGCCCAACAGGTCTTAATGCTCCAGAAAATTGGTCGTCTAGGGATGGTAGGGGGGGTGGGTGATGTCAGTTGGAGTGAGAGGGTATGTGCATAGGTGGGGCAGGTGTGTCATCCTTATGTGTAGTTGCGTGCGCATGTTACCGTAATGTGCACGTTTGGCATGCCGTCATTCGCCCTCCAGCTTTTCACATTCGAAGGTACAACTGCCATGTACGTGTATATGTGAGTGCCTGCGAGTAAACGATGTCAGGGGAGACCCATGTATGTATAAGTGTATATATGTTTGTACAGTGTGAACGATGTCATGTGCATGTATGTATAAGCGTGTACATTGTGAACGATGTCATGAACGATGTCATGGGGACCCATGTATGTATATGTGTGTATAGTGTGAAGGATGCCAAGAACGATGTCATGGGGGACCCATGTATGTATATGTGCGTCAAGTGTGAGCGATGTCATGAACGATGTCATGGGGGACCCATGTATGTAATATATAAGGGGTATGTGCGTGTGTGTATTATGCATACATATAAATATATATATATATATATGTGTGTGTGTGTGTGTGTGTGTGTGTGTGTGTGTGTGTGTGTGTGTGTGTGTGTGTGTGTGTGTGTGTGTGTGTGTGTGTGTGTGTGTGTGTGTGTGTGAGTGCGTGTGTGTCTGTGCGTGCGTGTGTGTGTGTGTGTGTGTGAACAACGTCTTTCCGCAATACTGAGACTTTTTATCCTGCCAAAAATTAAGCGAATCCATCGGGCAGTTTTTGAGAAATCGATATTCAAAACAAATTAATCGCGGTTTTTTCTAAAATTGGTTTTTCGGTCAAATTTCCAGTTTAAAGCAACAAACTCCAGCAAATCGGTATTGATTGAGTATAAATTAATCAAAGTTGTCCGTAAGATTTTGCAGTAGTTTATAAAAAACTGATTTCCCCGGAAATGGCCTTTTTGGACCCTCAAAATCGTTTTTGGCTGATACTGGCTCTACCACAAGAGACATGTCAGCGACTGTAAAAGCAAAAATGTTCATTTTTCATGTTCATTTTCACGTCCTCTTTCCAGACAGAACAACAAATCCGGTGAGAAAATAATGGCAAAAGCCAAAAATTTCTTTTCAAAAATGCTGGACTGGTCCCGGAATGTTAAAGTGCACCAAAACAATAGATTTGGAAAATTTCGTTCACTTTCATAAAGAATTGAAGCCCATAGGGTCAAATATACACAAAATGATACCAGTACCTTAAGGCGAATGCTTGCCCCGCTAACCACATGTGTGTCAAGGTAATCACTAACCTAATGCGCATATCCACAACGCTTATAAGTTAGCTTATTGAATATTTTGGTTTCGCGCCAGTTTTATACAAAGCTAAGCGTTGAGACTACGCAAATTCAGGGATGTCGAACGGTGCACTTAATTTTAGTTTAAGAGACAAGTTTGCTTGCCCTTGTTCTCGTTCGGTTTGTTCTATTCCCAATTACGGATGTATTGGTTGGAAGGGCTCTGTTTTCACTCGTACAAAATGGCAGAAACGAAAAAATCAGGAAAAGGAGGGAGCCTAAGCCAGAGAGAAAATTAGAATTTAACTATTAAGTAAAATTACTTATTGGATGCTCGAGAAATTTCATGTCTGAATTTGACGAAAAGATGACGACTTCTGTAAGATACAACCGCAAGAGAAGCCTTCAGAAAGCTACAACCGCAAGAGAAGCCTTCAGACAGCTACAACCGCAAGAGAAGCCTTCAGAAAGCTACAACCGCAAGAGAAGCCTTCAGAAAGCTACAACCGCAAGAGAAGCCTTCAGAAAGCTACAACCGCAAGAGAAGCCTTCAGAAAGCTACAACCGCAAGAGAAGCCTTCAGAAAGCTACAACCGCAAGAGAAGCCTTCAGAAAGCTACAACCGCAAGAGAAGCCTTCAGAAAGCTACAACCGCAAGAGAAGCCTTCAGAAAGCTACAACCGCAAGAGAAGCCTTCAGAACGCTACAACCGCAAGAGAAGCCTTCAGAAAGCTACAATGCCAAGAGAAGCCTTCAGAAAGCTACAACACCAAGAGAAGCCTTCAGAAAGCTACAACCGCAAGAGAAGCCTTCAGACAGCTACAACCGCCAGAGAAGCCTTCAGAAAGCTACAACCGCAAGAGAAGCCTTCAGAAAGCTACAACCGCAAGAGAAGCCTTCAGAAAGCTACAACCGCAAGAGAAGCCTTCAGAAAGCTACAACCGCAAGAGAAGCCTTCAGAAAGCTACAACCGCAAGAGAAGCCTTCAGAAAGCTACAACCGCAAGAGAAGCCTTCAGAAAGCTACAACGCCAAGAGAAGCCTTCAGAAATGAAATGAAAATGAAATGAAAAAATGAAATAGGCCCTAGGTGAAGTTAGTATTGACACAAGACACAAATTTATGCAAATAAGTTTAGCAAACTCTCAGTGTTTTGCACACTGGTGTGTAAGTTACCTAGTCACTTAGCTAATAGTGAGTAGTTTGAAAGAAGTTTGGGGTTTTCTACTCAGTCTTGTTTCGGGGAGTTACGAGCTGGTTGGGTTTAGTGATTGTGGGACGTTTCAGCTCTATTGTTTTTGGGTGGTTTTACTCTTACGTAATTTTCAAACAAATGTTTTTATCCATACTAAGTAAGTAGTTTACTGGTGGGTGGGTAACCTCATTTTATCTTTTTGTAAGAGTCTGATCCCGTACATGCCGTATGTGAAGTTAGCACCGGCAGGGAAGACATAAATTATTGATGTTATTCTAAGCCTAAGCTAGTTTAATGATTCAAACAATACTCAACGATTTTCTCTTACTGGTGTCTAGAATTCTACGTTACTTAGCTAATGCTAAGTTATGGTGAATTAGGTTGGAGTCAGTTGTGTGCTGGGATCTAATTGGGAGAAGTCGTGTCTTGTAAGTTTGGGAGAGTCCTTTCAGATTTAGGGAATCCGAATTTAGTTGGAGCTTGCAATATTTTGAGCGTAAAGTTTATTAGAAGTTGTTCTAATTTCCGGTTTTTCGTTTTTGATAGCGAGCATTTGAATTATCAGTAAATTTGGTGTAACTTCTTAGTCGATTTAGTTGGTCAGACTTCACATCTCTCCGCTGTCTCACACCACTGTGTTTCCCCTGTAATCTTAGGATTCTATAAGTAGACAACAACATTATATTTACCTCGTATAATCAAATTTCATAACAGAAAGTCACCTAAGAACCAAAGAATGGATACTTTTCTGCCTACGTACATACTTTATATTCAGGTAAAATATGAATCAAATCGAAAGATGTTTGGGGAAAAGTTGAGTCGCCCCCCGCATTAAAGTGGTGGTATTCTTTTGTGCAGTGCTCTTGTGCAGAGTTTTTGAGATGCTATAGTTTTTGCTATGTGGTAGTTAGAAACAGCGTTTACATCGTTTTAATCAGTACATTCGCTTGAATTTACGAAACTAGCAAAATTGGCAAAACATTACCAAAAAGCAAAAATTTTCTGACAAAAATGCTAAATATATATCGACCAAACATGTTTGGAATATCGATTTTTCAAAACTGTAGAATCGGCCAAATTTCTTTATGTCATGACATGTGGGCTGAGGGATATTTTTTGATTTGGCCCAACAGGTCTTAATGCTCCAGAAAATTGGTCGTCTAGGGATGGTAGGGGGGTGGGTGATGTCAGTTGGAGTGAGAGGGTATGTGCATAGGTGGGGCAGGTGTGTCATCCTTATGTGTAGTTGCGTGCGCATGTTACCGTAATGTGCACGTTTGGCATGCCGTCATTCGCCCTCCAGCTTTTCACATTCGAAGGTACAACTGCCATGTACGTGTATATGTGAGTGCCTGCGAGTAAACGATGTCAGGGGAGACCCATGTATGTATAAGTGTATATATGTTTGTACAGTGTGAACGATGTCATGTGCATGTATGTATAAGTGTGTACATTGTGAACGATGTCATGAACGATGTCATGGGGACCCATGTATGTATATGTGTGTATAGTGTGAAGGATGCCATGAACGATGTCATGGGGGACCCATGTATGTATATGTGCGTCAAGTGTGAGCGATGTCATGAACGATGTCATGGGGGACCCATGTATGTAATATATAAAGGGGTATGTGCATGTGTGTATTATGCATACATATAAATATGTGTGTGTGTGTGTGTGTGTGTGTGTGTGTGCGTGTGTGTGTGTGTGTGTGTGTGAGAGAGAGTGCGTGTGTGTCTGTGCGTGCGTGTGTGTGTGTGTGTGTGTGTGTGAACAACGTCTTTCCGCAATACTGAGACTTTTTATCCTGCCAAAAATTGAGCGAATCCATCGGGCAGTTTTTGACAAATCGATATTCAAAACAAATTAATCGCGGTTTTTTTCTAAAATTGGTTTTTCGGCCAAATTTCCAGTTTAAAGCAACAAACTCCAGCAAATCGGTATTGATTGAGTATAAATTAATCAAAGTTGTCCGTAAGATTTTGCAGTAGTTTATAAAAAACTGATTTCCCCGGAAATGGCCTTTTTGGACCCTCAAAATCGTTTTTGGCTGATACTGGCTCTACCACAAGAGACATGTCAGCGACTGTAAAAGCAAAAATGTTCATTTTTCATGTTCATTTTCACGTCCTCTTTCCAGACAGAACAACAAATCCGGTGAAAAAATAATGGCAAAAGCCAAAAATTTCTTTTCAATAAGGCTGGACTGGTCCCGGAATGTTAAAGTGCACCAAAACAATAGATTTGGAAAATTTCGTTCACTTTCATAAAGAATTGAAGCCCATAGGGTCAAATATACACAAAATGATACCAGTACCTTAAGGCGAATGCTTGCCCCGCTAACCACATGTGTGTCAAGGTAATCACTAACCTAATGCGCATATCCACAACGCTTATAAGTTAGCTTATTGAATATTTTGTTTTCGCGCCAGTTTTATACAAAGCTAAGCGTTGAGACTACGCAAATTCAGGGATGTCGAGCGGTGCACTTAATTTTAGTTTAAGAGACAAGTTTGCTTGCCCTTGTTCTCGTTCGGTTTGTTCTATTCCCAATTACGGATGTATTGGCTGGAAGGGCTCTGTTTTCACTCGTACAAAATGGCAGAAACGAAAAAATCAGGAAAAGGAGGGAGCCTAAGCCAGAGAGAAAATTAGAATGTAACTATTAAGTAAAATTACTTATTGGATGCTCGAGAAATTTCATGTCTGAATTTGACGAAAAGATGACGACTTCTGTAAGATACAACCGCAAGAGAAGCCTTCAGAAAGCTACAACCGCAAGAGAAGCCTTCAGACAGCTACAACCGCCAGAGAAGCCTTCAGAAAGCTACAACCGCAAGAGAAGCCTTCAGAAAGCTACAACCGCAAGAGAAGCCTTCAGAAAGCTACAACCGCAAGAGAAGCCTTCAGAAAGCCACAACCTGCAAGAGAAGCCTTCAGAAAGCTACAACCGCAAGAGAAGCCTTCAGAAAGCTACAACCGCAAGAGAAGCCTTCAGAAAGCTACAACCGCAAGAGAAGCCTTCAGAAAGCTACAACCGCAAGAGAAGCCTTCAGAACGCTACAACCGCAAGAGAAGCCTTCAGAAAGCTACAACGCCAAGAGAAGCCTTCAGAAAGCTACAACCCCAAGAGAAGCCTTCAGAAAGCTACAACCCCAAGAGAAGCCTTCAGAAAGCTACAACCCCAAGAGAAGCCTTCAGAAAGCTACAACGCCAAGAGAAGCCTTCAGAAAGCTACAACGCCAAGAGAAGCCTTCAGAAAGCTACAACCCCAAGAGAAGCCTTCTGAAAGCTACAACCCCAAGAGAAGTCTGCAGAAAGCTACAACCCCAAGAGAAGCCTTCAGAAAGTTACAACCCCAAGAGAAGCCTTCAGAAAGCTACAACCCCAAGAGAAGCCTTCAGAAAGCTACAACCCCAAGAGAAGCCTTCAGAAAGCTACAACGCCAAGAGAAGCCTTCAGAAAGCTACAACGCCAAGAGAAGGCTTCAGAAAGCTACAACGCCAAGAGAAGCCTTCAGAAATGAAATGAAAATGAAATGAAAAAATGAAATAGGCCCTAGGTGAAGTTAGTATTGACACAAGACACAAATTTATGCAAATAAGTTTAGCAAACTCTCAGTGTTTTGCACACTGGTGTGTAAGTTGCGTAGTCACTTAGCTAATAGTGAGTAGTTTGAAAGAAGTTTGGGATTTTCTACTCAGTCTTGTTTCGGGGAGTTACGAGCTGGTTGGGTTTAGTGATTGTGGGACGTTTCAGCTCTATTGTTTTTGGGTGGTTTTACTCTTACGTAATTTTCAAACAAATGTTTTTATCCATACTAAGTAAGTAGTTTACTGGTGGGTGGGTAACCTCATTTTATCTTTTTGTAAGAGTCTGATCCCGTACATGCCGTACGAGGCCAAAAAAGATATTATGTGAAGTTAGCACCGGCAGGGAAGACATAAATTATTGATGTTATTCTAAGCCTGTAAGCTAGTTTAATGATTCAAACAATACTCAACGATTTTCTCTTACTGGTGTCTAGAATTCTACGTTACTTAGCTAATGCTAAGTTCGGACATGGTGAATTAGGTTGGAGTCAGTTGTGTGCTGGGATCTAATTGGGAGAAGTCGTGTCTTGTAAGTTTGGGAGAGTCCTTTCAGATTTAAGGAATCCGAATTTAGTTGGAGCTTGCAATAGTTTGAGCGTAAAGTTTATTAGAAGTTGTTCTAATTTCCGGTTTTTCGTTTTTGATAGCGAGCATTTGAATTATCAGTAAATTTGGTGTAACTTCTTAGTCGATTTAGTTGGTCAGACTTCACATCTCTCCGCTGTCTCACACCACTGTGTTTCCCCTGTAATCTTAGGATTCTATAAGTAGACAACAACATTATATTTACCTCGTATAATCAAATTTCATAACAGAAAGTCACCTAAGAACCAAAGAATGGATACTTTTTTTGCCTACGTACATACTTTATATTCAGGTAAAATATGAATCAAATCGAAAGATGTTTGGGGAAAAGTTGAGTCGCCCCCCGCATTAAAGTGGTGGTATTCTTTTGTGCAGTGCTCTTGTGCAGAGTTTTTGAGATGCTATAGTTTTTGCTATGTGGTAGTTAGAAACAGCGTTTACATCGTTTTAATCAGTACATTCGCTTGAATTTACGAAACTAGCAAAATTGGCAAAACATTACCAAAAAGCAAAAATTTTCTGACAAAAATGCTAAATATATATCGACCAAGCATGTTTGGAATCTTCATTGCTAGGCCACTAACCAGTGCGTCAACTTCTTGTACTATCTGATTCTGAGCGCATGCAATTTGATTAATTTTGTCTTGTATTTGTTTGATAGAATAAGGAGTGAAAATGTAGAGCTGCTCATTTGCGGATGTCAACCTGTTTAGTGTTCGATCCCGCAGGTTTGCGTCGGTTTTCATTAGCATGATAGCATCTTGTAATGCGTCAAGTTTTGAACCAACTTTAGCTAAGTAGATGCTATTAGCTAGGCCTAGACCAGTTCCAGTCAAACCAAGAACTCCAGCAATCAAGGCACCCAAAAACCGCTTTTCTCGGTTTGGCGCAGTTTTCTCTTGGTTTGGTGAAACGGACGGTTCGGGCGACCCAGTTTCTGCGCAAAACCCCTCTGCCTGTTTGCAGACTTGGTTTAACAGTTTTGCATAGAAATCGGTGTTCAATACGCCCTCGTAGGCAATGGCTAGATCAGTAATCACTGCCTGTAACCGTTTGTGTAGACTATGTCGGCCTGTGCAGCTGCTATTAGTCTGGCTGGTCCCTGTTCCCAACCATTCGACATAGTCGTCGTAGTCCTTTTCTGCCTGTGGTAGTTCAGCGTGGATAACTATGGGCAGATATTCTACGTTACGCGGTGTGAGTGCCAGCCCAGCGGGTTCTATGGCAACTCCGTATCCAGTGTGCACCTGTGTCGTGAACTTGCCTAACTTTCCGGCGAGTGACCCCCGTGTAGTCGGCAACAAGCAAAATACGACCAGTGGCAGAATCAGGGCTGCCTGAAGAAACGATGTGGCGCGCACGTGCGTTCTAATTGGCCAGGGTGCCATCCTCAACTGCGGACCTGCATGTCCAAGATGTTCGTTCTGTGGTGCTTCCCATTGCGTTTCTGCATTGTTCATAGACACATGAGTGTTAGTG
The DNA here is from genome assembly GCA_030248195.1 of Trissonchulus latispiculum. Lineage (NCBI taxonomy): Eukaryota > Metazoa > Nematoda > Enoplea > Enoplida > Ironidae > Trissonchulus > Trissonchulus latispiculum. The sequence continues at coordinate 14,214 of JASAND010025750.1, forward strand.
CTTCGTTCTACTAGAGCCTTGTTATGCACAGCTAATTTGCATAAACCCGAGGTTCGACGTGCACTAGCGACGTGAACAGTAGGGTACAAGGCTTTGACGGCAGTTTCCCTAGCGGTTTCTTCGTCTTCTCTTTCTTCCTCATACATTACAAGAATGGTTGACGGTGCTATGCTAGCAGCTACCGAAGGTCGATTAGCACCGGACCTAATCGACGTGACTACCCTAAAACGACTTTTGCGCGACAATGTAAATTTGCAAGGCACGCTTTTCTACCAAGAACCCGCTTTACTATATCAATTTGCGAAAACGTACCCAGTGAAACTGGAAATTCATCGGTTGTTATTTTCATTTTTGCTTGAGATTCCGATCATAATCGAAAAAGACGTGAAACCTGTTTTCAAAGCTCACAATGTTGGTTGGCACAACAAGACAACTAACCTTCAGTACTGTTAACTACCGGTTTACTGTCCGGTAACCAAACCGGTACTTAGATGGCGAAACGATAGCAGGTTCTAATAAAGGCCTAACCTAAGGTGCAACTCGATCAAAGAAATTAAATATCCCTAACTAAAGATGCCCTAATGAAGCAAAGTAAAGGTCATGATTTAATGATGGAACTTACGGTATTTATTAATGGCAATAAAGGCACAGATACAGTAAATATAGAATATGGCCAACTGGCCGACCGTACTACAGAAGAACAATACTCAGACTGATTACATAAGCAATTAAGCTACCTTATATAAGCTAAATGGTTGCTGTTTATAACGATTACGTTGATCATTCATGAAAGACTAATAAGATAATTTAGGGTGGATTAACAGTCAGTAAAGTAGGTTTTTAACATCATCCCCCTGGAAATGAATTTAACGCCTGATAAATTCCAAGATAACGAGAATGCTACCGTAATTCGAGTAAAGAATAAAAGGTAAATAAAGTCCCATTTCCAACTCCGTATGAGCGGACCTAAACCGTGCAACACCGTGCGGTGCGCCATTCAGATGCCCACATAAGAGTGAAAGAAAGAACTTCAAAGAAAGAAAGATTTGGTAGCTATTGGTAGTCAAAATACAAGTAACCTCGAAACATAGGGGTAGATGTTTCACATTGAACGTCAACTTGATAGCAATATTAGACTAACTGTAAATCCAATTTAGAAAAACAAAAGAGAAACGTAAGTTCAATAAGAGAAAGATCCCACAATAATAAAATAAGTACCCTAAAGCCACTATTGAATAAATCCACACAAACACACAAAACCACTTCACACACAAAACAATCACACTTACAAGTACTTATGTAGAGCTCTAACAATGCAAGAAAATCACTGCTTTACAAGAGTAAAATACGACAATTATCCTATACACAGTCAAAAAAACAATACAAGTTACCTTTACAACGATTTCAAAAGAGTAAATACGACAGATTTACCTTTACAACAATGAAAAAGAAGACAAACAAACATAGATTGATAATGGATCTTATTACATGACATTAAACTGTGCATTTTATAGAGTAAATATAGCTTAACGCTAACAGTGCAAAATCAATTACTGTACAGCACAAACAGGAAACAGTTTCAAATTAGTACAGATTCACAGATTCAACAGATATAAAGAGCAGAACAGAAACTACCGTGTCAGTACAATCCATTCTAACTCAACTCTTGGACCTATGGCATAAATGCCCTTAGCATCAATGAATTGTATTACCGAAATGGTAGTTTAAAGAAAACAAATTCAACACAACCAAACCTAAATAAACCCTAAATAAACCTAACTTAAAGATCCAAATAAGAAAAAGTCAAGAATTTAGTTTATCCGAAAGATAGCAATTTTCAAAGTAACCTAACTCACAACTAAACCACAAGTATCACTATTACAAATATTTCAAATTACAGATTCATCCCCTGGCGAAAAATACGAATACCCACGAGTAATAAACACAAAAAACAACACATATCCTATCCTGACAAAGCCAAAAATAATTCCAAAACTATACAAAATCAAAGCTCAATACACAAAGAAAGATAGACAGAAATAGAGAAATTAACTAACAAACTACAAAAATAAAGCACAAAATTCAAAGACAAAGAAAATTAAAGTCTATTATCAATGGCAGTTTAAATTCACTATTGAGATGGCAGATGGAAGGCACTGGGTGCTTGCTGCAATCCTCAAGGCCTTACTCATTGAGCAATTGAGCACCGATGGAAGGAATGCACTCGAGATGGAATATAGCTGCATAGCTGAAAATAAACAAGCATTCACAACCACAAAAATACTCGTATTTACCTAAGAGATTCAAAGTTTTGTAAAGAAAGATCCAATAGAAAAGAGAAAAGATAGAGATAGAAAAGAGAAAAGAAAAGAATTTCTAAGATTTTACAAGATCACGTTTTTACAAATGACTAAAGCTTCACTCAAAAAAACTACTTAATTACACCAAACACATAAATACATCTTGAGTACCCTTTTTTGTCCGAGCTTTTAAACTAAAGTCAAGATAGAAAAGAAAAGAAGTTTTACAAAAGATAAGAGCTACTTTACACCGAAATGGCTTGAGCTGAATTAGGTGTTAGAATAAAGATAAAGATAAGAATAAAATACTGCTCCAATCTACTGCCAAAAATTACAAAGCAAATATAGAATACAGTGAAAATACAAAGAATAAACATAACATAATTAAGAATAAAGAAGCTTTATAACAGTTTTTAGAATAACCAAGAAAAAGTCAAAAAGTCCAAATTCAATGCAGAATTACAGAATACAGAATTAGCTTGCGAAAATACGTAACAAATACAAAAGAAAAACAAACATTAACCTAGCTACTAAAGAACATATATATAGACGCTGGCATCTTATTTTTATTGGTCCTTTTAATATATATAGGACTCGTTTGCCTCTTTTTAGATGCCTTAATTTTCTCTGCGTCTCTATTTACAGCATTATTCTTTTTATGGGCTTTTTGCTGTATGCATAATAATACGATTAACAACAAATACAAAATACAAAACAATGAAGTAGAATAATAAATGCCAAATTAATAAAGAATCGAAAAACCGTAACTCTGATTAATAATACAAAGTCTAACTAGACTAGCAGTACAATAGGTGACTTCTCAAAATCCATGCGCACAAAATACTAAACTTGACTAATAATAAACCATATATAAGCGTCTACGCGCTATCCGTACTAGCAACAATACTAACCAAAATAACTATAGCAAGCTAATTCCAACTTAGTACCAATAAATTCGTCTTCAAAAGAAAATAATGAGGCGTTTTAGGATTACACGTATATAATTAGCCTCTGAAGATTACTTCTTCTTCTTCACAACAACAACAACAACAAAAGAACGAATAAATTGCTTGCTTTTAAAATGACTTCAAGATAATTCAGATTAGTAAACTAGCAAAATAACAAAACAACTGCTTTAGTAAAAAAAAATTCCACAAAAGTAAGCTTTCAAGTAATTCAGATTAACGATTAGCAAAACTAGACCAAAATTAATACGAAAAGTAGAGAAAAAAATAAAGAAAAAAGTGAAAAACAAAATACAAGCGATACACGCTACCAGACGACAGCACTAGTCATATGTTTATACGACTAGGAGCGTTGTGGGTAGCTACGTACTATGTGAAGGAAATCTTGCACTTAGCACGCAAAAAATAACGATATACAACCCGATGACCGTAAAGAATAGTCTTTTATACGTACATCTGGTATATACGTATATCTGATATCATGATCTGATCGTAGAAAAAGGCGACGACAAAGCTCGTGGCTGAGAAGTAATAATCATATCGGACTTTTCCAAACCAAGTCCGTTTTCCATATACGTATTTTGCTTCAGCTTATCGTAAGTGCTTTTTTCCATATCTTCAGCACTTGAATTGCCCATTTCTTCATCAAATAATAAATCCAAACCATAATCATTCGTTGGGGCAATAGTTAATATAGTTCCCATAAAAGCTGAAGTATCACTCATTGAGCCACTATTCGCAAGAGCTTTGTTAGATTCCACTTTGCTTCTGCCATTCTCTAACTGTTCAAAAGAATCTTCCCTTGAAGGCAGTACGTACACTTCCATAGTTAAATGTCTTCCAGGAAAATCAGTATCAGGGACACGTATCCATTTTGTCTTCAAATCTTGCTTTTCTTTGAGACTTCCATTCCGTTCAGACTTTCCAACTGTCGGCTGATCACATAATACAGCATCCAAAGGTTCATCATCAATGGAAGGGCCAATATTGATTCCAATAAAATCCATGCAAGGTTCATAGTGTTCCAAGCCTTTCACAGCAAGAGATATGCCATCTTTGAGATCATTGTGTCCTGAAGAAAGTGCTTCATTACTCTTGTCTAACTGATCACACTCCAGTGAACATAACGTCGAATTTGAAGTAGTCGAAGCCTGGGACCTTGAGCACGAAAAATTATGGTCTTGGCATTTTCTGCCCAGACTATCTGCTTGCTTCGAAATACCGCAGGGCTTATTAAAATTATTCGAAGAAAACCCGTTCAAACAAGCGGATTTACGTTTAGGGTGACATGACCTGTTTTGGGTGGTCAAAAACGTATATTTTCCAAGATTTCGACTAAAAGAAGCAAAATTCGAGGGATAAAAACGTGAAATTCTGTTCCAGCGCATCGCGCTTGGCCTAAAACTACAGTTCATTTGACTCTGAGGTCCCAATTTTGCGAATCGACCAGAAATATTTTGAGATTCGGGCCAAATGGCACTATGGCCATATTGAAAAACGTTTTGGCCTGTAAAAAATCTCGGAGAAACAAATCTAGGAAACGAATATCGGTTATAGTAGCAGTTCATAGAGCTACTCTTAGTCATAAACTTTGTTTGGTTCTGCCACTTCGCAAAAAATTTTTCGCCCGAAAAATCTGGACGTACATCAAAGGTTCAAAAACGACCATTTTTCGATGGATTTTTCGACCTAGAAAAAGGAGTCTGAGGGTTAGGACGAAAAGAATGCTGGTTTCTGGTGTAGTTTCCTAGGCCACAACTAGGAATAACATTGAATTTGTTTCTGTACGTAAAACTTGAATTTCGACCAGAAAAAGTTCGAAATTTGGGATCTGCAAGTGGGGCGAAATTGCCACTATAGGGACTTCCGTAATTTATGCTTCTCAAATGGCCTGAATTCGTATTTGGAAAACAGAAAAAACCACACG
>JASAND010025751.1:0-47469 GCA_030248195.1 Trissonchulus latispiculum
TTTTCATAGGCACAGGCAGACAGTTCCTCTGCTCGCAGTCGAAGCGGTGGCAGATTTGCTTCGGTTCTGACCAGATCGGCGGGTGATCCAGCATAGCATCCGGTAATTACCCTGGCCGCCGAGTTTTGGATGGTTTCTAGCTTAGCCACAGTGCTATCCGACGCAGAGGGGATACCAGGCAGGCAGAGCATATTCGATGATTGATCTGATGTAGGCAATGTACATCAGGCGGAGGTCATCTTTGGAGGGGCCCCACGATCTTCCCGCTACTGCGCTGAGTGTGGCAATTCTTTTCCGGCAGCGGGTTTTCAGATTCTTGACGTGAGGGGCAAATGACAAATTCCAGTCCAGCGTTACCCCCAGGAATGATGGATTCGGATCGTAGGGGACTGGACTACCACAGATGGAGAGGCTGGGCTGATGGTTGGCTTGTTTGTTGTGGGTAGAGAAAATGCAGCATTGACATTTTTCAACGTTTATGACTGCTTCATTTTCTCTCGCCCATGCTGTGATGGAGTCCAGGGCTTCCTGAACTTTCGCTTCAGCTGTCCTGATGTCTGGATCGGAGCACCATACCGCCACGTCGTCTGCATAGATGCTGCCTTCGACTTCCTCAGGGAGATGCCGTAGTATGTCGTCGATGAACACGAGGAAGAGAAGTGGGGACAGGACAGAGCCCTGTGGGACACCTTGATGGAAGATTCTAGGCATGCTGAATGACTGATTCACGCGGACCCGGCCTTTTCTGTGGGTGAGGAAGGACTTGATCCATTTCACCATCAGCTGAGGGACTCCTTTCTGGATGAGCTTCCACAGGATCCGTTCCCTTATGGCCGTAAAAAGGAATTCCCTGCGCCCTGGAGAGCGCCTTGCCGCGGTGGCGTGGCAGAAACCCCCCTTCGGATCCCCCCGGATGGTGGGCAACAAACGGCTCTCAACTCCCTGGCCCCCGAGGCCCATTCACTCCTAAATTTTATAGTCATCGATTTCGCTCATTTTTGGGTATAATATACCCCCATATGTGCCCAAAAAGAAGACAAATTTTTAGAGTCCAGGGTCAATCCAGTCTAGAGATATTGCAGTTCAAATCTCTACATTTTAGTATTTACTTTAGTATGCCTCGCTGAGGGCTTCGAACTCGCGTACAAGTGGGATGACAAGAGACTGTGGCATGACAAATACATCAATTTAAAGTCTCTACCTGTAGGTATTTATTACTACATAAATTACAGTGGCAAGCTAAGCAACGAGCGAGACACGGCGATTGGACGATTTGGTAAAGCTTATTTCGACTGTCATTTGCTTCAAACTTTAACTCGCTCTAACTTTCCCATACTGCTTTATAGAGACTTGGTGCAAGAAGATAAAATGTTCAGGACGTCAAGAGCTTCAATTTGATATAAAATATGGCTATGTTTGAAAAAGTTGGAAATTTGACATTTTTTGCCCATAGGTGTCATCCATGCTATCGTAGTATTTCACCAGAGGAAAACACAGACCATTGGCATGAAACTTTACAACACGTAGATTTTATCCCAGTCCATTAGCATGCCAAATTCTATTGAGAGACCTTAAGATTTGACTGACTTATGAAGCAGAAAACATGAAATTTTCGAAAAATGACGATTTTTGAGGAAAAATGGAATTTCTGCTACCAAAACTGCGAACTACTGAAACGGTCAAATAGGGATTGATTATATGCAAAATAAAGCTCTAACAATCTACTATGTTAATATCTAAATGCGAAGTTTCTACACCAAAGGGTTAGTTCAGGACAAGACAAAACGTCCACTGACCTACACATTGTAGAGCGATTTTGAGCAAAAATCGACTTCTCCGGACTTTGAAAATTCGTATAAAATCAGCGAACCTACGGAAAATAACCTCGTATAGATATTTACACTTTACCTAGTCCAAATTAGGTTTACAGCGAGTGGTAGCCGATTTGCTCTTACACAGCGCTCAAACTTTCGGTAGCAGAAAAAATTTCCTAACTTTTTCATTTTCCTATGTTTAACACATGTCGGGGTCACCTTTGGAGGGCTATTGTGAATGAAAGGAAAAGTTTTGCAACAAACGCACTTGTCTTGTTTTGCGGGCCCATGGGGACTACAAAATATGTGAAAATGAGAAAAATCGGAGATGTTCGAAAAATCGTGACCCCCCCCCTTAATATGGGATGCGTGTTAGGCATGTTTCTAGCAAACGGAAAGTCCCTATGCGAATGACTGAAATCTGCAATGAATAATTCAAAGGTAATTGTCCAAGGCAGGAATTCAACCGCTGATTTTACTCCTTGCAACTAAATTATACGCGTCAACTCCTATACTAGCATTGACAGCGGCACGACCAGTTTATAATGCTAAATCAACCTTACTTTATTCAAGTTAAAGGTTAATATTCAACAGTTGGAATAAGAAGGTACAAATTTGCTAGTGTTGACGTCTCATGAATATGATTGTTGGAGCCAAATTGGACATTTGTATTTGTGAATGAATTCTCCTTTACCGGATCAACCATTTGTCCCAAGTGTCTGTTTTCAGCATCTTAGTTCGAGACTGTGACCAGTTACAGGTTGGCAATGTAGGAATTTGCTCCTTTTCTCTTCAACACGCCGGCCACAATTTGAAAGATTTCTACTCTAGCTAAAATGTGAAACTGACCGCTTACAACTGCTGGTCCTGAAAAAGTTTCGGCATGAAAGGGTTAAACGCAGTCGTTCGACTTACTTCAATTCTCTTCCTTCGTATTCGCAGGTCTGTGTAGTTTCGTTGTAAGTTCCGGCTAACCATATCTTGTCAGCAAAAGTATAACTAGTCCTTAATACACAAAAAATCAATGTTAAGGTTAAAGCAAAATCATGTTTCTAGTCTCAAATATTTTATTATAACTAATTCTAAATAATTATTTTTGTCTAGAATAAGTACTAAAAAAATTATTAACCGAAGCACGTTTATGTTAAGTGTTGCATGACCATTCATGCAAAGTTTGTCAAAGCTGAAGTAGTTTCCTCTTTTTTCCTGCTGCGCCTCAGCGCAGCTGGTCCCTTATATTTGTTCGGCATTTTGCACGCACTTTGCTTGAGAAATATATTCTTCACCGTAAATGGGTGTAAACAAAGGTTTAAGGTAAGGCTAGTATGATTTATGTGTCAAATCGCGCCTTTATCAGAAACATCTATTCTCTGTTCTGATTTATGACTCATAGCTAAAGTTGACGTTAAGTCAATAACCTCCCAAACAAAGATTTTGTAATTCACAAGTAATTTACCAGAGCTGAAAAAAATTTTTTAGAAAAAACCCATTTTTCGAACTAAAATTTGTACTAAAACCGATGTATATATATGAGGTATATTGTTGCCCACCCTTAACTTTTTTATGTTGGCTAACGATAGGCGAAATAGTAGCTCTCTCCGACGATGTCGTGGCAACCCCTTCGTAGCCTCCTCCTTAAACGGATTAAAATTAACTCGTTTAATCAGACCATTTTTAATCCTCGGATTAAACGAGCTAAGCTTAATCCATTTAAGCGCCATTAACGATCTGCCATTTTCGTCCTAATTTTTCGTGAAAAGATCCAGTTAGTTTTAACTCTACTCTACCTTTTCTTGAAAAGGCCTAAAGTAGAGGGGACATTTTGAACTTTACCGTAAGACCTGTATATCGTCTGGCGTGAACTGGCTACGTTTTGAGAAATGTCTATATTTTCACCCATTCTAAGTGCATCTTGCAGTACACTGTGCTCACAGAAAATTGAATAGCAACAATTTGCTTCAAGTAAATTGCTCGCTTTGGAAAAAGTAAACTACAATGAGGTCATTTCTTTTGAAAGATGCAGTTAATACAGACTCTAACTCGATCCTAATCTTTCACTTAAAATTTTATAGCAAACGATAAACAGAATGTAATGTAATCGAAGGCCCTATTTCTCTTTAAACGGTTAAAGTGATCAGATTCAATGGATTAAAAACAGCCAAATTAATAATCACTCTGATTAAAAATTTAATATTTGTACAGAGGCTAACTGGACAAAACTTACTTTTTCATCCGGCAATTTTTTATCAACGGACTAAACTAGTTGTTTTAACCGTTTACTTTGTTGCAAAAACAGCTATTAAGAATTTTTATTAGCCAACACTTGGCCCGTTTACACACTACGTGTTGGAACCGAAGATCTATTATTTATTAAACCTCTTAGGTAGGTATCTCTTTACAAAAGACTACAATCACACTTAGACATTGTCGTGCATAGCGCATCGGTTTAGCCTAAAATTGCCCACCGGATTGAAGAAGAGAACCTTGTCCAAATATGACTAAAATCGCCACTGTTTCTCAAGTTATACTCATTGAATTATTATTATTATTATTATTATTATTATTATTATTATTATTATTATTATTATTATTGATATTATTATTATTATTATTATTATGATTTGTCCCGGTGACTTTGAATATACTCGTTTTCGTGGCGAATGAACTAAAGCTTAACACAGCAAGATCGCTAATTTCAATCAACCAATGGGGTTAATTTTGGTTCATTTTGGTTCGTTCTCAAGGAAATACACGCTCAACAGTGCTAAGCTTGCTCCCTTGGAAATTTTAGGGAAGACAGGATTCACTAATGTATGCAGTTTGCGCGCAGCCAATCAGATTCTAGTTCGAATGCATGCAAAGGCCCGTGTAAGGTACATATCACCACTGAGACTCCGCCTTAATGTGCCGAAGCTTAGTAACATAGTATTACACCAGGCTCTTGTAAATATGAGCGGTACTAATGCAAGCATTAATCATAGCGCTGGCAATATCATAATAGTAAATTTCAGATATGTTAAATCCTAATCTTCACAAGTGTAGCAGGTACTACTTACATGTGATTCTTAAAATTGTCGTATTCGGTTAGGTTATGGAAATAGGGCAGTTCAGCACACATCATATCGCATTCCCTAACAGCATCAATCTTTGATAGCCTGGTAGTACTGGCAAACATATAACAGACATCAGCAATATTGGACCAACCCGTTGGGCAAGTATCGGTTCCCTCTTAAAAGATTAATGAACTTTTATCAAGGCGAGAAAGAAAGTCGCACCACACTGAGAGCTCCAGGAAACTTTCTGCAAAGCGTACGGAAAAGACTCCCTAAACGGGAGGCGTCAGGCAGCCGTGTACCCTTGAAACCAGGACCTAGGAGAGAGAAGAGAAGGGGTAACTTCAACTTTATCAAAATTGAACGTAATGCAAATTAGGCCAACCAAAGATCGAATCACGGCTCTTCTGATCTAGCGTTGAACGTGCTAACCACTACACCACCGAGCCATCAACAAAACTCACATACCAGGCTTCCTAATTTTTCCCGGTAGCTTGTTTACGACTTCTACACCCATTAGCGAAAAGCACCGATTTAACGAAGGAATCACAGGAGCTCTTTTGAATTTACTGCAACTGTGATCTAACCACCAACACTCCTATGCAACTTGCAAATGCGTTTACAGGTATTTTAGCAGAATCCGCTTTTTGCAACCTGTTCGTTCCGTTTAAGTCCACCCCTGGTTTTAACTTTTATAGACCCAGTCTAGTATGCATATCGACAGCATGGCATAGATAAAACAGCCTATCTGTTTACCTTTGCCGCAGTAATCCTGATTTGTTTCTACTGTAGCACTTGCTCCTGAAGGTTTCTGCCCAATCACTGAAAAAAGTGTTGAGAAATTCTGACAGAGAGATATTTTGAAGATGTTCTTAAAGTGAACTCACCCTTTGTATAGTGCTCTTTGAAGTGCTATAACTGTTCAATCTCTTGGAATGGGGAAGAGATGGGTCCATAAACATCAATATTTAGAAGTAGAAAGCCAGTTTATAAAATACCAGTAATATGTAGAGACTCGTGTTAAACTTCGATTTCATACAACAATTAAGCCAACCAAAATTCTTTCAAAAAGTTCTCCTCAACCGGATATCGACCTACAGCGAAAACGATATCGTACTACGCAGCATAATGATCTAAAAATTATTGGTGTACCGTTTACCTAGCTCAAGTGATAGCATTAATTTTTGAAAAATATCAGTGTGCTATGTTTACACGCTGAGAAAACTACCCTTCCCCGAGATTTCGGCCTTAATGTCTTGAGCATGTTGCAAGCTTAATTCATTAGGTAGCATTGAAGCCGCGTTTACATTAGAATCTTAAGTCGCAAGTCCTAAATCTTTAGAGCTTAAAACTTGGCAAATTGGTTCACACTGAGTCTTAAGGGTCGTCAATTTTCGACCATGTCGGATTTCTCTCATTTTCACAAATTTTTTACTTCCCATTGGTGCACCAAACAAGACAGTTGTGTTTGTTGCAAAACTTTCCCTATCATTCACAATAGTCCTCCAAATGTGACCACGACATATGTTAAGCATAGGAAAACGAAAAAGTTAGGAAAATTTCGCGGTGACCGAAAGTTTGAGCGCTGTGCAAGAGCAAATGGGCTATAACTTGCTAAATGTTAATCTGGACTACGTACCGTGTTAATATCTATATGAGGCGTTCTTGCGTTAGCTCAGCGATTTTCTAGAAATTTTCAAAGTTGAATGAAGTCGGTTTTTGCACTATTCTGACTTACAAAAATGACACCGAAGAGATGCTTCGTTATGCCCTGAACAAAACCATTCACTGCACAAATTTCGCGTTATCTATAGATATTAAACACAGTACACAGATATTACAGTACAAGTATACAGGTTCAATTTATATACGCACAATCTCTGCTGCTGCTGTACATTATACTTTTGGTCACCGCTTTGGCATTTTGCCTCAAAATACGGCATTTTCTCAAATTTTTGAATATAATAGTCCATAAGCCAAAAGTCAATAGCCAAATTTTAGCCACGTAAGGACTTAAGACTTACAACTAAAGACAAAGGACGTCAGTGGGAACCAAATCAAGTAAAGACTAAAGACATATGACTTAAAAGTGACGACTTTAAACTAAAGACTTAAGACTCCAGTGTGAATCCGGCTTAAGCATTAAGCTATACGAGGTAGCTTTGCTCGATTACTTACCACCATTGCCAAACTGCATCAAGATTAGCACACAAAGCGAAATCATTTCATGGTTGTAAAGGAAGAGTCTGAAACTATACGTAGAGTTAGCGCTTTGAATTATCAATTATTGCAGTGAAACAAAAATATTCCAGCAAATATAAGTAGAAAACTAAAATAAATCAAGAAAGCCAGCTCAATTACTAGGAAAGGAACAGTTAGATTTTAATCTCAAATCAGAGTTTGAGATATTTGTCCTATACGTTAATTTTTAATTTGCAAGGACTTCCCATGGGCGTTTACCATTTCACTTCCTTCCCCTCTCAGTCAAAAATTTGTAATATTTAACCTGTCAAGCTAAACATTTTGATGGGTATGTTTGCGACCACCCTGAGTTGGAAACTGTCCCAAAGTTAAGATTAAATAATGCGATTTATTGAAGCGTTACCATTTACGGGTCTTTTACGGATCACCCCACTCAAAATTCAAAAACTTGACCAATTGAGCTGAAATTTGGCATGGGTATGTTTTTGACCACGCTGAGTTCAAATATAGCAAAATTTTCCGATTACGCAAGATTCGATTTTTTCGATTTGCAAGGTGGGACCAAGGCAAACCGAAAAACTTTTCGATTTCGATTTCGTTGAATCATTGCACATAGGGATTTTCTGGGCCGCTGAACACGAATCTGAAGTTTGTTTATCGATTCAGCGTTTCGTTACATAGCTCAGTATAAGCTCACAACTGAAGCTTACAACTTTAGTTTATAGCAAGCTAACTAAACGAAACCAAGCTGAATCGAAAAACTGATTTCAGATTTGTGTTCAGCGACCACGGAAACCCCCCCCCATGCACCTTTTCAGCGAAATTGGCGACACAAACTTTCAATGTGCCTTGGTCCCCATTGCGAATCGAAGAATTGAAAAAAAATTAAGTTTCAGTTTATGTGACTAGATCCTATGGAAACAGAAACCCAGCGTTAACTTTACTTTGAGTGACTGAAATATACTACATATACAGCCAAATTCCTACGATTGTAATTTAGTATTAAATAATTGCAACTTTTATTATTATTATTATTATTATTATTATTATTATTATTATTATTAATGTGTAAAACATAACTTTTGTTATACTAGCAACGATCATTGAAATTGCATCGCCTGCCAATCAGTAGGTTGTTTGCTGACGTTTAGAAGACTTACCATCCAAAAGCTACACAAGCATTCTCTCAGTATTAGAACTCTAAGACAAAGCGTCTAGCATTGTCCTACATCGAAAGACTATGGCAACCCTTTTCCATTGTTCATTCCACAGACCATCTGATGCATTTTCATGAAACGATGGACGTCTCTGAAAGAAAATTACCCCATAGAAAATAAAGTATCATACAATGAATTAACTCCAGTTTTAAGTAGCAACAGTATTTCCTACATAGTTCCTAGGGCTCATGGCAGAAATATGTTGATAAGCCAAACTAAAACAAATTTATCCTATTTATGCCGTTCTTCCATTTCGTAAAAACAGTCTAAAGATGCAAAGCCTAATAAAACTATACCTAATCACACAAATTTAAAATTTTTGTTTTACCATTAATGTAATTAAACGAGAATAAATACTGCTAGTGTAAAAAGCAAATATACAACCGCAGGTTTGTATTTATTTTATTGTTTGCTGTCCCTGAAAAATGCTGCTTTAATTTGGGAGACCCTGGCAGAACTTTTAGCACAAAATTCTTGAATTTTCTTGAATTCATTTTCTGCTACAGCACCGTGTAGTGGTAATTTAAAATTATTAAGTCAAAACCAACACAAAAACACCTCAAATTAGGGATACTTTTTGCTTAAACTTCTGCAATTGTTAATGTCAGTATTCATTTTTTGCCGTTTTGAAAACTGTCTGTCACCTTCAATTAAGTCTCAATTATCAAGTGAAAGTGTGCGTGGCTAATTCAAAGTGTTGAAAACAAAAATTTTGTCTAGGGTATAAACTTGCACTTGACCTTCAAACTAACAGACCGCTAAAGTTGACAGTTTTCCAAACCTTTTTCACAACTGCTAAAAACCCTATTCCAAAAACGCTGAAATTAACCCGTTGACCTGCCAGTTTGAGTATAAAAGCCAGAGCTTAGCTCTGAAATTTTCATTCTGAATTCTGTTTCCGCAATTCCTTCTTTCTTTCCTTCCTTTCCAGTGCAATGTTTGACAACCTGCAAACAACGGCCAAGCTGGCCATCGCGTGCTCGGTTGCCACCCTGCTCACCTCGGTCGTAGTGGTGCCGATACTCTACGCTGAGATCACCAGCGTATGGACTGAGCTAGACAGCGAAATGGCTGAGTTTAAGGTAATCTTGCAATAGCTAAGTTTTAATGGCGAATTGAATGTCACCGCCGCATTGGGTTTAAATTCAAATTTAAGCTAGGTTCGATCGTGTCTGAGTAGCTAGCTAGTGAACCGAAAGTTGTGGATTCAATCCCCACCTTAGGACCAAACCAAACTTGGATCACTAAATTGCTGCCATATGATCAGTATATACTTTGTGTTTTCTCTTGTTTTAGGTTTTGGCCGATGACGCCTGGAAAGAGCTTTCTGTGATCAACTTTGGCGCGAAGAGAACCGCCCGTCAGCAATATCCACAGAACGGGGACGGCTCAGTCGTAAATGGCGGAAACGAGCTTTGCAGTAGGTCAACGATAAATTGTTTTCTATCATTTTTATCTTTTTTACCATTATTTCTGCCTGAGACTCAGTACAATTCCTCTACCCTGTATCTGAGAAAAAATTTCTGATAAGCCCCTAGTAGGTAGTTTGCAAACGGTCCCCGTCTTTCTAATATGTAGCATTTCATATTATATTTTAGTTTTTTATTACTTTTCATTTTACTTCTTCAAGAACCTTTATTTCAGAATGTGATGAGAATAACAGTTGTCCACCTGGAGAGCCTGGAAGACCAGGAGGTCGAGGGTTAGTCTAAGGCCTATTTCTGAAGCGTTAAGATATAACTTAAAACCTGACTCAGGCCATAAAAGAGAAACAAAAGCTTATTGTATATTTTAAGTTAAATTAAATTAAATGGTTAAATCTCTGGGCAGTTTACAGGCCCAGCAAATTAACGCCTCATCCGACCGGAGTAGTGGTTTATTGGAAACTTTATTGGAAAAATTTATTGGAAAATTTATAAGGAAACAATGCAATGTTATGCATTATTACAACTATAAGGGAAGCAAGCATTGGAGAGATTGATAAGCCTGATATGGGAGATTAGCCCAGCTGATGGCTTTGTGGTTAGTCGGTTAGCATGTCTGAATCCGGAGTAGAAGGGCTGTGGTTCGAATCCCGGTCGGGCCAAACCGTCAAATTCAATTATGATTGAAACGCTGAACCTCCCTCTCCCTTCTCTCTCCTATGTGCCGGTTATGCCTGATGCCTCCCGCATGGGCTTCTCCTCAGTTTCTTCTTGATGTATCAGACGTGGTAGAAGCGGTATACTGCGCTAAAGTGGGAGTCGAATCTTTTTGCGTTTTTGATCCTAAAGGTGCACTCATAGTTCCTGCCTGCGTTCGTGAGCATGAATTCGTTACAACTGATTTTAATCGGTTAAAACGGCATGTTACAATCTGAGGCGTTGTTGCGCATGCTATGCGTTCGCTACTATGAATGCACCATAAAGCTGGACGCCTTTATCAGCCTTCCGCTGCTCGCCCACTAGCTTGAAACGTCAGCATAACGTTCAGTAACTCTGATTACATGTCTTCAGCTATGCCATTTGATTGTCAACGTTTTCTTGTTTCAGAGACTCCGGAGATCCTGGTGCTCCTGGTGCCGATGGACCTCCAGGCGCGGACGCGGAAGACGTGAAGGCTCACAAGGGGGCCATGCCCGGATGCATGGAGTGTCCGCGCGGCGACCCCGGCCCACCTGGACCACCTGGACCTGGTGGTAAGAAACGAAAATTCTCAAAAAAATTTTTTAATAAGGCAGCCCTGCCAAATTTATGAATTTTCTATTAGCTTCAAGGCTATAAGTAATTTCCAATTAGGAGATTATCTCCATTTATTTGATTGAAATGACTACAACGTCCGCTGTCTGACTCTCTGGAGTCAAATTTGTCCGCGGTTGGTAATCCGGGAAAACTTCATGTGTTCAGAATGTGCAAATTAACCCTGGATAACTACTTAATCTCGGTAAAAATTGCCTGTTCTAAACAATTCCCTACTTGAGAGTTGTTGTAGATAATTCATACGTTGTTTTTGCTATATTCCTGCTTGTCTTTGTATTTCAGGACCACCAGGGTTGAAGGGCGCTCCAGGTATGCCCGGAGATCCCGGAAATCCAGGTCAACCCGGCGGTAAGGGACCAAACGGCCCAGACGGGGAAGATGGTGATGAAGGAAACGCAGGGCCCAGAGGTATTCCCGGCACCGATGGTGAGGGAGGCAAGGGTGCCCCAGGCGAAAAGGGTATTCCCGGAATTCCAGGTGTCATGGGAATCCAGGGAGTGTCCGGAAAGGACGGGGAGCCGGGCCCCAGAGGCCCACGTGGACCCAACGGTCCCCAGGGCGAACCAGGTCGGAAGGGTAACGACGGAGGTGCCGGTCAACCAGGTGGTCCAGGATTGCCCGGCCCGGATGCCCAGTACTGCCCCTGTCCACCCCGAGGAGGCGGCGGCGGTGGATTTGGCGGAGGAGGCGGAGGAGGTGCTGGAGGTGCGGCTGGGGGTGGAGGTGGTTTCGGGGGTGGCTCTGGGGGTGGTGGTTTCGGAGCTGGTGGTGGTGGTGGTCGTGGTGGTGACTACAAGAAAAAGAGCAAAGCTTAAGTGTTTAAGCTTTGCAGGAAGAATGTCTTCTTGGTAAAGACACTAAATATTGGCTATCGAGCTTATACTTATGTTTATCCCGTTGTTGATATTGTACGAAGTACACTTGTTGTGTTACTGTGCTTTAGTTTGACGAACTGTGTTTCAATGCTATTATCCTACTTATTAAATTAATCGTATTTATAAACTATGCTAAACACATGCTTTAGTAATAGATTGAATAGGGCTATAAGGTTGGAGTCCTTACTTGCAGTCCGATGCGATAGGACTAATTTTGTTAGGAGTATTAGCTTTGTTAAACAATACCCTGTACAGATGTGTAGGCTCAATCTGCAGACATTGTCTAGTACATCTTCCTCTTTACCGTCCAACTATAAGATCTGTACACTCTACAGTCATTTCACCTTTCAATTACAAGAGTTACCCATGGAAATTTTTAAAACCCGCAGCGAACACAGGGATATTCTATAAACCTTTAAATTTCTGGACTACGTAATTACTAGAATACCTGGTGGTACCCGGTGCGAAATGTAGATTTTGTATAAATGAAGAACCTTTTGTGAATTGTCCATAAAACCGCCAACTTGCTTAATCTAGTTAATATTAATTACTGAGCACGATTAATCCTAGATAGAAACCCAGAGACGCATTCCACTATCTGAGTACAACTGTAGTAGTCAATCAACCTCATCTCTATGAGGCGCCCGGCTGTCGGCGCCCGTATGTAATATAGGCAGTAGTGACATCGCTACTACCTTCTTTTCATATCCAATTATATGTCTTTTGTATATGTTTTCCTAAAATTTCCTAAAATCCCTTGAAAATCCTTAAATATAATAACTTATAATATTCGTTGCACAGTTAGGTGGGAACTGTCTTAACATTGTTATTTTTATTATTTCCTGTTTGGAAAGCTAGACCATATTGGTCAGCTCATGCTGACAAAACTTGTTTTTTCCAGACTTGTAACAATATTGAGCCATCCCTATTGACTAGTAAATTGGAAGTTTTTTAACGCTGCTGCTTGTCAGTTTTTAGTGGTCACCCACCTTTCGAGTTTTCGCACCTATTTCAAAGTTCTTGAATTTCCGTTTACTTTCTTATTGAATTAGCTGACATAATATTCACACTAGAATTAGTCTCTAGCTATATTTCTGTTTCTAAACTTTTCTATTTCCACCTCCTTCCCTTCCACCAGTAGTGGAGTCGTCCCGATTCCTCTCCCTAACTCCCTCCCATCTTTTTTCTCCAATCCCCCTTTCTTTCAATTTTTTATTCTTGCCCTCCTCCCTTTCTAATATTTTTGCAGTAACTTGTGCAGTTATTACATCCTGTCATATTCTTATGGCCGCTGTTCAATTCGCGGGTATTCAGTGGATGCTTGGCCCATTGCTATTTTTGTACTTTTCTCGCTTCGCTTATAATTTGTAGATTTTCTATTGTATCTGTGTGTTATTATTTTTATTAATTCTTTACTTTGCTTTACTGATCTGGAATTTATTTAGCCAAGTATTAATTCTGGAACCAGTCATAGCAGTTTCAAGCAAATTTGAGTTCCCTCGCTTTCTTCAGGGGTTCGCCAGCATTCTTGTCCTGGCAACGTGTAAGAATTATTTGAACCGCCTAGACTTTCAATCTTCTTAGCAGCCCGGTCAGCGTTTCTTGCGCCAGTCCTATTAGTGGGGCGAGTTCATGGTTTTATTCCCCGCTCAACCAAGGCACCTATATCCTTCAGAATCCGCCTTTTTTGAGCGTTTCACAGTCACTAGAGAGTTGTCTGGACAGAAATCTCTTTAGCAGTGATGGCTTAAGGCTGTGTGCCAAGTCCCAGTAGTGAAGGTGCTGTTGTGGTTCGAGCCCCAGGCTCTTCACTGACTGCTGATGTTTTCAAGTTTGGTCGTCGGCAAATGCCATCAACGTTCTGACTCACGGAATGCATAGGCAAACACATATCAGCTATGTTTAGCAAGACACAGTTCAATTCACCATGACTATCGTAATACTTAAAACAGCTGATTAACGGATCGCTTCGGTATTTCAATACTACTGATTAATGTTGGATCAACTAGGTATACCTTTGCTATGAAAGCACAAATCCGTAAGAAAAACTTTAACAAGCTCGGACAAACTTATTGTCCAGCAAAATTCATTTACGCATGCACTCCAGCTTATGCCAAAAGTTTAACATTAAACTTTCGTAAACTAGAAGGTAATTACCCTCAAAATAGTTGGATTGAGACAATGTGAACACAATACACAATTTATTTTAGCCATCGATGCGATGCAACAGTCGTGCTATTTAGTTAATCAAATGCCACCTTTTTCACAAATTGTAATGCTTTCAGCTGGAATTTGTTTAAGAGTTTTCTGACTGCAGGAATTCCCAGCGTATGAAACATGAAAATGGCCACACCAAAGCAAATGTTCAATATAAACGCCACACCACACAGTTGCAGACTTTGACTGAAGAAAGCCATGGACCCAACCAGCCAGGTCAACAGATTTAGTGGTACAATTATGTATAATCCCGTACAGTTGATCCTGGAACAGAAAATGAAACTGCAATAAGTTGCTTAAAGACGAAACCATTACATCAGCATGTCCAATTCGTACACTTAATTCCAAGCAAGGCACCATTTGAGTACAAAATACGAAATTTCTACGTATGACCTGTCATCATTATTCGTTGTTACAGCTGGAGTGTTAAGCGTTGTAGCACATACACTCAGGAATCGGCACTTTTTTGCCAATTGTTCTCAGCGTGACGCAAGATTGCAACCTATATTGCACCATAATGCAAGCAGTATTCGATTGAAAAACGTCTTTACTGATGCGCTTCAGCGCAGCAAGTCTCCTTCGTTGCTCATCTCCAAAACTAAATTTGTGATCGACATGATGTCGTGCCAATATCTCCTAAACTACCTCGTAGGTACCTAGTGGTTTTCGGTTGTTACGACAAACAAGCTGTTCTCTAAACCCGTAAAACAGCCAGTTGTTTCCCTGTCTTCTTTTAAATCCTGAGCCTCCTCCCCACTTTTTCTGAAACCCCAACTCCTCTTTTTTGCGTGTCACGCATGCTGCGGGGATTTTTCCAGACTAAAAAACTTACAGATTAGATGTGTACTTCCAGTTTATAGTCAACGGTAGTCTTTCCAAAGCTTTTCCACTTCGCTCACTAGCAGCTGCGTCCGCAAGGCAGACGCTCAAAACACAGCCAACAATCATTACGCCAGAATTGAACCAGTGAATCGAGCTTTCGAAATTTGTCCAGCATCTAAAGTTTGTCAAAAATTAAAAAAGTATCATTAGTCATTTAATTAAAAGCAAACGTTTATCTAAAATTCTGGAAATAGGACAAAGCAAACGAAGAAGTGAAATAATGCTTAAACAGGCAAATAGGTCTACCTTCACCCGGATGAGGCTGAAACTTAAATACAGGCAGCAAGCAGAAACTGAATGTTTCAGTATTCTGTGCTATCACTGCTATTAGAATAGAGCCAGTTTTGTTGTATGTATGTTATCCAGCTGAGTATAGCTGACACCGAAGAACATCCTGGTGGTCTGTCCATTACCAAATATGTGATGAACGCATGTCGGCTGTTCCGCCCGAAGGCGGCCACCAATAAACCGTTGATTAGCTGACAAGGGGGAAGGTAGGAAGTCAGAGGACCCAACATTCATCGAAAGTTTTGCTTGTCTTTTCGAAACTGAGACTATTCTCGAAAATAAGAAACTTGTTTGTTAAAGTAACACTAACAAAGACGTAGTTTGCATTCAACAACAGTTCCTTTCGCTCTTTCCAATTCGTTGTAGTGTGGTTAGTAGGTGCTATACGAATGTGTCATAAACATAAATGATTTACGATGACGTATAAAGTTTTTGGGTTAAAATTTAAAACAGAAGCTTACGAGTAAAATGAAGGTAGTTCTTTGAAGCCAATTGAAGTAATACCAGTTGCAATTGATGCCGGCACTATAGCGCAAAACAATTTACCTCTACAATATTTGTAAAGTTCACACGTGTGCAATCATAATGCTGTTTATGTGAACTAAATCTGCTCTCACCACTAAATTTAAGGCAATAAATAAAATAGTCACCAAAGGTAGCCGACAGATACTGGGTTGAGTCCAAACGTACGACAGTGTGGTTAATAGATTATAATTCAGGTAACCTGGCTCAACGGTTTTGCCTACCACATTTACTTCTTGTTTTGGGTCGACTAGATCATGAATTGTCATCAGTGTCAAAGTGACTGGGGACTCCAAATAGTAAAGCTATTGCAACGACTGCAGGATTTAAATCAGTGATGCAACTTTTGAAATGCAAGACCTGACATAGCGTCTCACCGAATGCTATGGCTGCGGTTGTCAGCTTCTTCAGAGCGCTATCATGAGAAATGCAGTTGAATAAAACGTGAACGACATGAAAACCTTCCATAGCAAAAAATACAGTGGCGCTTCCAGTAAGTTGAATGAGGCTAAGGCTAATAATTCCACACACAGTCTGTATAATTGAAGGAAAATATTTTTCGGGACTACATATAATTAGCATGGTAATAATACATTCTATATCGATACTGTCTTTTAGCAGCTGCAATATGAAGGCACTTCTCACGTACTCATACAGCTGTTTTTCTTATTTTAGAAGTATTTACACGGTTCGCCCATGCACTAGAACTTAATCGATATAAATATTATTTAACTTTTGTATCTGAAAGTTGCCTCATGTCAGCTAAGTTCTGGTAACCTTGACATTGGCTCGGTATCTTCAAATATCAAACCTTCTGCATCTAAAAATTTCCGTTTCTATGTAGCATTTTAGTGCATTGACAGCTATGAACCTTTAAAAAGAGCGGAGTCTGCGGGATCTGGTAACCTCTTAAAACAGGAAGTTAGGTACAAACGTTAGAAGACACAGGGAACAGACTTAAAAGTTTGAACGGTCAAACCAAACAGAGATGTAACACATAATGTTTGGATCCGTGTCAAGGAGGTAGTTAATACCTATCATGTACAGAGTTCATGCACATCTCATTCTTGTCAAATAGTGTTCGCAGCGAATATGCTGTCGTCCGACAAAAATTTTATAACTACAGCGCGCGCGAGCCCCACACACACATGCACACACACACACACGCACACACACGCACACACACGCACACACACGCACATACACACACTCACACACACAAGGTGCACATAGGCTTGATGACCATAGCTGGGGACCCCAGATTAAATCTAAGTCTTAATGACTTTATTGCGTACCCTGCTGTGCAGCTTCCAATTTGAAGTCTAATAGAAAGGTCAAATAATGGTCAACTTTAATACACAGTTCTAATGCGCAGTAGGAATAGAGAGGGCCCCAGAGTGAATGCATAAAGAAAACAAATCATAATGTTGTGCAACTGGCTTTTCATTTAAAATGAAACTTTAACTGGAAAAACTTGAAAGCATTCATTTGAATTTATTGATGCAAGTTAATTAAAATTATTTCCTTGGAACAGTATTCAACTGTGTGTCAAAATCATTTGTTATTCGCAATTTATATGATAAGTTACAAAAAATTGTGAAATCTTGAAGTTTGAATTTGACTTGACTCCTTTTTAGGTGACTTTGGCACACTAGAGGAGATAAGTTTATAAAAATTTTGAGATAAAAACTAATTTTTAATTAACGCTTTCAAGTTTTTCCAGTTAAAGTTTCATTTTAAATGAAAAGCCAATTGTACAACATGATAATTTGTTCTCTTTATACATTCACTGCTGGGCCCCCTTTATTTGTAATGTGCATTGGAACTGTGTATAAGAGTTGACCATCATTTGAACTTTCTATTAAACTTCAAATTGGAAACTGCACAGTAAGGTCTGCAATAAAGTCATTAAGACTCAGATCTAATCTGGGGGCCCCAGCTATGGTCATCAAGCCTGCACATAAACTGTGCCGACAATGCTTAATAAAATCTAAAAACACAATAATCCACAGCAACTATTTAACGTTCTACCTGCGTCCACTTATTCTCAACAGCAAACATCACAATCATATGTGCTATCAGAAGGCAGCCGTCTTCTACTAAATGGAGAACGTCTTCATATGTTAAATTGCTGGAAGTCAAAATGAAGAAAAATATTAAATGCAATTACATTTATTTATGCCCACACTACCTCGTATGAATTTAGCGTAATAATCTAATTAAAATAGCATCCTTTGCAGCTTTCAATGCAGACACTGCATACTAATTCGAAAACTCTGGTTTGCACCTACCTGAAGAGTAAAATGCCTGCCACTGTGATTGAAAGGATAATAATAAGCCAAAGGCATCCAGTGCTTTTCAATACTTCAGCCAATGTCTTCTCCCATCCTTGCAGTTTACTGGGTGGTGGACCCTAAATCACTGACGGAAACTACAGTAGTATAACCAGCATTGTTTCAGCCAAACAGAAAATTGCTGTATTGTTCCTGCTAATCCAAAGCAGATTGCCAACGACTTACGCGTGCAGTAGACATACAGCAGCAGCGATGAAGCAACAAATAAAAACTATTACATCATACTATTATATCATAATCATACCTGACATTCGTGACGACAATAAGTACCAACACTTAGCAATCAACCAATTAAAGAAAAGAGTTAAGCAGAAAGAATAAAGTCATTTTAGGTGTAGATATTAATAAGTAAACGCGGTGCACATTATTGAACTGTTTTGTTGATAATAACTGAGGAAGCTACATCTTGTTGCATTTCAGAAGTTGCACCTTAGATATCAGCCTCTCGCAACTTTCATCTGGGGATGGAAAGTTCTCATCAGGCTGTCCGTCTTTCAGATACAGTGAGAGTGTTTTTGAAGTTTCTACATCTTTCCAAAACTGCTTCGCCTTATCCAAACTAGTTTGTTCTGCGGCAGATACATGTGGCACAGGAGGCAAGTGCCTACCATTTGAGTCCAAGGTAATTATCCCAAGATAATAACCGCTGGCGATAATTGGATTCACTGCTTCCATGCTGCTGCCAATTCTGAGCAAGGATATATTCTAAAATGATGCCATATTTTGATAACAGCCGTATCCACAGAATATATACAGACTTCAGACAGTACATTGTTTGGAGTTCGCCTAAAGTGTTGGTATCCTTTTCAGTATTTGAAATGCTATAACATTCGCAATGTTTGAGGTTAGTAAGAAATCTATATACAGTCTTAAAGCCCAGAATGAGTAAATTCACCTTAATATATTGGAACTGGCAAAAACATTTATTTTTGATGCACCACTTAATCTTAATTTCTTATTCTGTAAACATCGATTTCTCAAAACTGCAGAATTTTATTTTGTGCTATTGTAATAGGAAGGAAATGTGAGCACTGCGAAGTACTTTTGAATTTGATTCAGTGGCTTGTCAGTAGCTATTTTTAAGCCAACAAATTTCGGATTAACCTCAGCTTCTTTGATAATTCGATATAAAATGCAGCATCTTGGTCTTTAGTACAGACTTTCCGACGCATCCCACTTCAGGAAATTTTAATTTACAAAAGCAGTGCTCCCAAAGCTTACAACAAAGACTGTAGTATACAACTCAGACTTAGGTTGACGATATTTTAGATTCCCCATGTAAGACCCTACCCAGACATCACATGGAAGTTTCAGAGCAGAACTATTTTCTCTTGGAATCATAGGTGAGAAAGAACCCGTCACAGTTGTCAAAAGATTTGGCAGAACAGTTGAAAAGGGCATTTGATTGAAGCTAACGGCAACACTACGGCTTGACTCAGGCGACTGTGACAAAACAAGTGACAAGAAGAACTCTGACGAAGAATAACTAAAGGTGGGTTTGTGCGAACTTTGCAGTAGCGATAGCAATGGAATGGATGAGGTTTCTCGCATTATCATTGCAACAGACAGAGGTGGAAATGACTTGGATGGTGAGGGATATGACAGTTCTCTGGATGACGCAAATTTTAAAGAAGTTGACGACAAAGATATTGCCGAAAGCAAAGGTGAATGAAAGATTGACGGCATCGGAGATCTCGACGGTAGTAACTGTGGAGACAGGTGTAGTACTGTTCGCTGAATTGATATGTCGGATGGCGTCAATGACCACGATAATTGTGATAATGGTGTTGTCGAAGATGCAGTAACAAAGGAAGATTTTGGCAGAAGCCACGATTCTTCCACAGGCGACGAAAGTAATAATGATGATGACGATACTAATTCCCGCAACAAGGAAGCGGAAGGCAGCACGGATGGTTCCAACCGTGATGAAGACGACGATAACAAAGAAAGCAATGGCTGTTTCGAATAAAATGCAGGTGATGACAATGTTGATGGCGATGGCGATATTGACGATGATGACGACGTTGATGTCGATTTTGCTATCGAAAAAGCAGTTGGTTGTTCCAATGAAGCTGGTGATAACAATAATAAAGGTGATGACGGCGGTAATGATAATGATGAGAATGCTGATAATAACAATGACGACGACGACGCTAGTAATGGTAATGGCGGTTGTGCAGATGACGATAATGATGTTGATAATAATGAAAAAGAAGAAGTAGACCATAATGAAAGTGCAGTTGCTACCGGAAACGCTTGTGATGTTAGTGAGGTATACGATGTCAGTAATGACCACGATAATGAAGGTAACGACGGTGATGATGATGATGAGGAAGGCGCTGGGAATGATAATGATGTTGATAGTGATAACGACGACGTTGATGGGGATGGTGGTGACGGTGATGCTGATGATATTGCTGTTGTTACCGAAAATGCTTGTGCCGTTGCTGGTGAAGTAGGTGGCGCTAATTCCGAAAAGAATGATGAAGGTGGTGACGGCGACGATGATGATGACAATGGTGATGATGATGATGATGATGATGATGATGATGATGATGATGATGATGATGATGATGATGATGATGATGATGATGATGGTGGTGATGATAATGATGATGATGATGATGATGGTGATGATGATGATGATGATGATGATGACGCTGTTGTTGTTGATGATGATGCTGATGCAGATAATGGTAATGTTGTTGACATTGGTAATAATGAAGACGAGATCATGATTGATGACCGTGAATCTGTTGGGGAAGAAGTTGTCAGTGACAATGACATAGTTTTTGTTAACAATAACGACATTAGCGAAGATGATGGCAATGTTGTTGCTTTTGTAATAATCGTTGATGGCGACAGTAACGATGATGATGATGATGACGATGGAGACGATGCAACTGATGACGCTGATGCAAGTGATGATGATGACGATGCTGATGCTGCTGCTGGTGACGATGATGTTGATGACGGCGCCGTTGCTGATGAAGATGATGACGCTGAGGCTGCTGCTGCTGTTGATGATGATGATGATGACGATGATGATGATGATGATGATGGTGGTGGTGGTGGTGGAGGTGGTGATGATGATGAGGATGATGAGGATGATGATGATGATGAAGACGACGATGACGATAATAATAATGATGATGATGACAATGACGAGGATGACAACGACGGCGATGATGATGATGATGATGATGATGATAGTGGTGACGATGATGTTGATGACGGCGCCGCTGCTGATGACGATGATGATGCTGATGCTGCTGCTGTTGATGATGATGATGATGACGATGATGATGACGATGCTGATGCTGCTGCTGGTGACGATGATGTTGATGACGGCGCCGTTGCTGATGAAGATGATGATGCTGAGGCTGCTGCTGCTGTTGATGATGATGATGATGACGATGATGATGATGATGATGATGATGGTGGTGGTGGTGGTGGAGGTGGTGATGATAATGAGGATGATGAGGATGATGATGATGAAGACGACGATGACGATAATAATAATGATGATGATGACAATGACGAGGATAACAACGACGGCGATGATGATGATGATGATGATGATGATAGTGGTGACGATGATGTTGATGACGGCGCCGCTGCTGATGACGATGATGATGCTGATGCTGCTGCTGTTGATGATGATGATGACGATGATGATGACGATGGTGGTGGTGGAGGTGGTGATGATGATGAGGATGATGAGGATGATGATGATGAAGACGCCAATGACGATAATGATAATGATGATGATGACAATGACGAGGACGACAACGACGGCGATGATGATAATGATGATGAAGGTGGTAGTGGTGGTAGTGGAGGTGGTGATGATGATGAGGATGATGAGGATGATGGTGATGATGATGATGATGAAAACGACGACGATGATGATAATGATGATGATGATGATGATGATGAGGGCAACAATGATGTCATTAATTTGGCCGTTGGAGAAGATAGTAAAAGTGCTGATGTAGTTGGTCTTGTTGTCGTTGATGATAACGATGATGATTGTGTTATTGAAGTTAGTGGTACCGATGAAGACGGCAATAACGGTGAGAATGGTGTGGGCACTGATGGTAGTGACGGTGACAGTGATTGAGAAATAGGCAGCAGTGAAGGTAGTAAGGAATATGATGATTCAGCAATTGTGGATGACAATGCAACTGCATTTGCTGTTGATGATGGAAAAGACAATGACAAGAAGGGCATTTGACTTTCTGCTGTTGATGATGATGATGATGATGATGATGGTGGCAGTGCTGCCGTGGACGGTGAAGACTTCGTCGGTACTGAATCCTCTAGCGATACAAAAACCAATGAGGATAGTGATGTTAATGCTGACACAGATGACGATGGAGAGGGCAAATCTGATATTGATGATTGCGACTGTAACCACGAATATGACAATGCTGTTGCTGCAACTGGCGATGGCAGTGATTTCTCAGCTACGGACGACGGTAGCTGAGGTACTGGATCTGTAAATGAAAATGTGGTCGACGATTGCAAGCTTGACGGCTCCGACGATGACACCCAAGACGACGTTGTAGGCATTATGAGAGACCACAAAGTTGCGCTTGACAAGACCGTGGAGGACAATGACTGCAACCGTGAAGACGATGTTAGGATTGGTGGCTGTGAAAATGGCCAAGATAGCGAGGAAGCAACTGCAATGACTGGCGATGATTTTGTTGTAATTGATAATGACGACGTTGACAGAGAAGTGAATAATGTTTTCATTAAAGGTGACGACGACGCTGACAATACTGATTCTGTTGATGATTTAGTCGATGCTATACTTACAGATCCTGCTAAATATTCTGAGAATGTGACGTGTACCGTTGTTGATAATGTTGGTGGAGATAAGGTTGGTGGCTGCATGGTCTGTAGGTATGAAGATATTGACGACAATTGTAAGATTGTTCGCAGCGATGATCCCAATGAGTAAGGATATACAGTTGCTGAGATAGACGGTGGTGATGCTTCTTTAAACGTTGATGGCGTTCGCAAAGATGGTAATGCTGAAACCGACATTACCGATTGCATGATAGATCGCTTTGACGATGACACCAAAGATGCTGATGCAGTTGTTGTATACGACCACAGTGAGTATTTTGATGGTAACGACAATGATACCCTTGTCGATGACAATAAGGAAGATAATGACGATAGTGAGGGCGACAATGATGGTAATGCCATTGTTTCTGTTGTTAACGTTGCTATTATAATTGATGGTGATAAAGATGCAGGCTCTAATGGCGGCAAAGATTCTGACAACAATATACTTAAAGAAAAAGTGGATGATGATGACGATGATGCCAACAGTGATGATGATGATGATGATGTTTTTGTCGATGATATTGATAGCGACGAACATGAGTGCCAGAACTGTGGTGGTGAAGATACCTCTGTGAATACTGATAAGGAAGAAGCTTTCTGGGTTGGCTGCAGAGGCGATAAAAATATGAAAGGTGATGTACTAGGTGATAATGATGAAGACACTTTCGCAAATGACAACAAAGATGTTGAAGATAAAGCTGTTAACGAAGTAGAAGCTGACAACAGAGAAAAGCCTTCAATGTTAACTGAAAAGAGAGAAGTGAATTGCGAGAATAGTTGCTGCGACAATGGCGGTAAAAAGGAAGTTGTGCTTATTGTTGTTTTTGTTGGCAGTGTTGTTGTTGTTGTTGTTGTTGATGATGATGATGATGATGATGATGATGATGATGATGATGATGATGATGATGATGATGATGATGATGATGATGACGATGATGATGATGATGATACTGATGATGATGAGGATGATGACGATGATGCTGATGATGCTGTTGCTGCTGTTGTTTGGGTCGAGGTCGTGGTTTCTGGAAGAAAACTTAATTAATTGTTGTAAAAGACATGAATCCATTTCCTTGATAATGAGACGTATACGGGGCTAATGTTTGCTCGGCATGGTAAGCTAGCAGTGGTTTTACTATCCGTTTTGTTTCGTAACTGTTTTGGCGATTTCATTTTCGTTTTAGATGATACTTAGATACTGAATTTGTTAGATTGGGAGTTGACATCAGCTTTCAAACATAGATTCGTTTAAAACCATAACTTGAGTGCGTAAATGAAACTTGGAAGAAACCTCATCGTATTACTGCGAATGAGCGTATCGCAAAACGTAGCACTAGGCTACACACCATCTCTATCTCTACACAGGTTTGCTAGGGTATCAGAAGAAATTTGGTAATAATAATCAGTCAAAATTGCTGGCTACTGGTCATCGACAATCTAAGTATATGGGCAACTAACTACTCAAGGGCTCAAACTGTCTAATTGTGCTTTTACCATGATTATCCATGACTGCATATCTGGCAACATATATTCAGCAAATCAGACAACGCCCATCAGTACCATGGTGCGCTGCTAAAGCGTTCCATATGAATATATCAGTTACACTGAACTGAGAACCCACTAGAGTGCTGGACAATGCCACAAAGATAATGAGGGAGTCTGGATAAGCTCGTAATTTTAGGAAATTAGCTACAGCTCGCAATAAAGATTTTGACACAGATTTCATGCAGAAATATTTCCTCATGGCCATCAGGTCTGCTTTTAATAGACAGCTCTCCACTCTTCGGCCTCCTTAACTGAACAATCTGTAACTTTACTTTGGTCTCCCTTAACGTTACAGAACAACGTACCTGCTCTACTATTTTCGTTTAAAAGTGCACAATAGTACAACCGTTGCATAAACGTTAGGGGTAACTAATTCTGTATTGTAATTTTCATCTGGCAGCAGTGTCAAGAATGGTGAAGTTTGCTTTCCATGAAATACTGCTAAAACTATTACCCTTTGTCATGTAATTATTAAAGTTTTTCTGCCAATGAAATTATGACCTCAGTATAATTTTTGCTAGTTCCAAACAGAAACTGGACAGGAAAGATTGTAAAAATACCAAATCAATATTGAGGCTGATACAATATTGATTTGGAAAATTTTGAATTTATTTCGACAGCGAATATTTGCGTAATTGCACAAGTTAGCTGGCAAGCAAGAGTCGCCTTAGAAGAAGACGAAGCCACTGGAGAACTTCTCGTCTTTGCATTGAGTAACGGAGCGGCGACCGCAATACGCGAATACTGGCCCATTAGCTGGAGGGAGGAGGCTCGCAAAAGCTATCTCGTTACCGCTTTGTGGGTGCACTGAAGTAGCCACTAGCCCATCAAATTGCAAAGATCCCTCCCCCAGAGGTCCAGCATGGGATTAGGATCGTTTCTGCTAAGTTTTACGAAAAAGGCCATTTGTATGGGTTAGTCAACAGAAAACTAGAATTAGCCAATCTTAGGCTCTTTTGGCGACACTCCACAAATGGGATCCCATTTCGATGTGTATCAATTCTTATACACTCATCAACCAGAGTGGGAGTTTTGCAATCTGAATGGAAATTGGCAACCCTCCACATAAGCAGGGAGATATATATCTTTCGTCCCCCATCACCACGAGGAAACGGGGGAATATATGCTAATCGTGGTCAAAGCACATTTGCAGACTTCTGCAAAGGAGAGTCACACAGCGGTTTACTATTCTTTCACAAAATATGAGACATATAGAGACTCTTGATTGCAGTGACCTCCTTCCCCTTCCTGGAGGAAAAGATTTAGATTTCGAGAAATCACATTTCCCAAAAAACAACGAGGAATAAAAATTTTAAGAAAGCAGTCAACCGACATGTTTGGAACAATGTAGATGGAAGAAAGAATTGTGTCATAGTCATACCTGGTAGCAGTCTCATTTGACAAATAACATAGGCACTTTTGCAGAAATAATCGTGTGTATCTTTCCCCTTCCAATAGACAAGGCAGTTATCTTTTTTATCATTTCCAGGCTCATTTTCATCCCACACAAAATTTTGATCACTCCTACAACAAACTGTCAGAGTATTAAATACCGAGCAGAACTTACCATATTCAGGAATACTATTCCATCTTGGATCTTTTAGGAAATTACACGCAATTGTGATTTTCATTCTTTTTAGTTTCATTTCGTTCATTTTATACTACGTGCCCGAATCGCCTAATTAGTTGGACAGCAGGCAGTCGACGGAATTCAGTTAGAGTAGCCTTTGAAAAATTTATTAAACATTTCTTATAAATCAAATGACAAAACAATGGAACAGATCACTTAGACATCCTTCAGAAGGTCCTGCATAAATAATGGAACCTAAAGACCACAGAAACGTACATATCTGTTGTAGTTGAATCAAAACTATCGAATTAGAGAGAATGGGTTGTCGCTAGTGATGTTTCAGTCACTGAAACTGAAACTGAAACTAGGTTTCAGTTTGTACAGGTTACAGTTTCAGTCACTGAAACTGAAACTATTTTGAGAAGAGACCTGAAACTAAAACTGAAATTGAAACATTTTTAGGCCGCCGACAGAAACTGAAACTAAAACTAAAACTATATTGGGTAAAGGACTGAAACTCGGACTGAAACTCGGACTGAAACTAGTTTCAGTCTTTCCTTAAATATTGAAATTTTAAAGGTTTTGAGCATCGGTTCTGTTAACATTGCTATAAGAGAGGCTGAATAAACATTAAATTTTGCTTTATATTAACTCAGATACCTGGAAACGGTTGTCTTTAAAGCGAACTGAAACTGAAACTGAAACTCCGACTGAAACTAAAACTGAAACTGAAATTATTTTACGTTGCCGACTGGAACTTAAACTGAAACTGAAACTATTTTGGTCCGCCGACTGAAACTGAAACTGAAATTATTTCGAACCATCGACTGAAACTGAAACGGAAACTGAAACTAAAATCGGCTACTGAAACAACACTAGTTGTCGCTGCTGTTTCCGTTTGCGTTACGATATTTTCTAAAAGAGGGACTGTAACGAACCCATATACACACATTAGTGTTCTCCACATTGGAGCTTCCATTTGAGTATCATATTGACCATGTTTTAAGAAAGTTCAGCTTTTGGCTATTTTGATCGATTTTGACTATTATTGACTGTTCTGAAACTCTGTTTCTGAGATACCACGCATATTGGTGCTTAAGCCATATTGCAACTATTTATTTACTCAATAAGAGCTTTCAAATAAACCCCAAACATATTAGGTGGTTTCGAGCACATTCAGTTTTGACTAACGCCGTCGTATCGACTACTTTCGCTTACTTTAATTGGGGCAGCCGTGAGTGCCTCACCCTACGCATAAACTCACATAAGAAATTTTCACCAAATATGCAAACCCTAGCCAAAGGTAGAGGGGGAACAGATTGGAATGATCTATATGTAAAGAAAAGGGTATTTGGGGGTCGTTTTATTCACTCTTTTCACTCGAAGCTATTCACTGATCTATGAAGATCCTCGTCTAGCACTGGCTTTATACTGAAAGTTCCCTAGTTAGTCAAAGTTGTACACAGGGGTCATCTCTAACAATCCTATCAATAGATCCAACTGTGCTTTTCCTTCCCAGCTTACTTCTCAGATTCCAAAGTCTCGTAAACTACCTATCTAAATTCGGATACTAGCTCGCTTTGACGCAGGTTAATCCAAGGACTAAATTAAATTATTGGTTTAATTATTATAATTACACAAGTTATTTAACATGCAAAACAACTATGTATCAATTTGATTGAAATTTAGAGTCACGGTCGTAGGTACTGACAACAAGACAATCACAAGGCATAAATGACAATACAAGCACAGACATGTACCGACAAGACAGATCAAACGGTGAGCATCATATCATTAACCTCAACTTTTGCTAAATCTCTTTGAAAGCCTCAGTTGGTTTTGATTCTGTTAAAAAGTGTCAAACTTACAGATCCAAGTTACCTCTGAAATTCCGATCCCAGTTGTGTCGCGCAAGCTCGGTGACAGGTCAATCTCAGGAGACTACGCCAAGGCGAAAATGGGTTAGATCAGGCAAATACAGAGAGATTCAGACGCAATAAATACAACGAGTCGTGGCTGGTCCCGGGTAAGCGTAAAACACAGAAAGAAGAAGTATACCGGTCTCTCCCACAATGGGCCCTCGGTTATACTGTTCAGCAAATGTACCAACCGGTCTCTCCCAAAATGGGCCCTCGGTTGTACTCAACACAAGTGGAAGCGTAAAGCAAAAGCAAGAGCGAAACCACCAAATCGTACGGCGGCCAAACCACGACTGATTTGAAAATTTGGGCAAAATTTGAGGTTTCGGGGAAGACCTGTCAATCATGTGTGCGTGACGTGTAAGGCGGAGCTTGCGGCTCCCTTTCGTGTAGTGTGTTTCTCGTGTGTGTGTTATCATGCGTCACTTCTCTGTGACGTATGAACTCAGCTCTCGGGGTGAAGGAGGCTCCCAAAATATCCAAACATTTCCAAAATATCCAAACAATCTAAAGGACTTAGCTAGCGACACACACGCAAGAATTATCATTGTCACAAAATACTCAGCCACAAAAAATTAAGCATTCGGTCACCAGAATTACATTTACATTAAAAATCATTGTCACAAGAATTAAATTTAATCAATTCAAGCTTGGACCTAGCATTTCAATTTTTCTATCCTCCACATATATATTCACTTCTGTACTATAGTTGACGCCACAGACCAATGTGAGAGAAGTAGTGACAAACGTCCCAACGGAAGGTTGGGTTGGGTTGGGTTTCCCCACGATGTTGGGAGTTCCCTAGCAAACTTCTCCCTTTCCATTTTGTATTGGGTTGTGCATGTAACGTTTGATTGTCTACCTTCCCTTGTAGTAATTATTGCGTGCACTCGCCTTGGGCCTCCTTGTCAGACAGTTGAGTCTCTACCTCATCTGCATTTCCGGTCTCCCGGGCTCCTGCTTAAGGTATTGTTTGCCTAGATACGTCACGGCATTATAGTTTATTATCATTGTTATGTTATCTCCTATCGGCCAGGCGCGTTTATCTATTGGGCGCAGTTCCAGTAGCAATTAGCTGGTGATTGGTATATTACAATACTTCCGCTACATTAGTCTGCCAGGACGCAATCTGGTTCTTCTGAGACTTTTTTCTTCCTGTTTTTTCGGCATTCGGGAGTTTCGCTGCATCCCAACGAGATCGATTCGACCTGTGATTTCCTGTGATTTTCTGAGGCGACATCTGTAATTTGGAAAGGCAGTACGCTGATCCTGAGATTCGAGCCTACGTCAGTTTGCGACTTTTCTTCGTCAGAAGAGTCCTATCAGGATCGACGCTTACGAACGGCAGTACGCCAGTACCAACTTCTGACAGCACTTTATGTTTCATCTACAATACGAAATCCAGGAATCCGGGATGGCAGTAGGCCAGCCATAGACCCGAATCGCCACGATCAGCCGAAAGTTTTTGCCACATAATGATAATTATATCATGGTTTTAGAATTTTCTATATTCTTCAAACTTTCAATGAGTATGCGCATTGTAGTGTTGTTTCAGTAACTGAGTTTAGTTTCAGTTTCAGTCCGGGAACACAAAAGTTTCAATTTCAGTTTTAGTTTCAGGCAAAGTTTCCGTTTCACTTTCAAGTCATTCAGAACCATGCCGTTTTTAAGATTCAAAAGTTGTATGAAGCATTAGTTTAGGCTTCCACTGCAAAATATTAACGAAATAGCGGCTTAAAACCTTCAAAACGTCATGTTTTGAGAAAACACTGAAACTCGTTTCAGTTTGAGTTTCAGGTCTGGACTCAAATTAGTTTCAGTTTCAGCCGGCGGCCTAAAATAATTTCCGTATCAGGTCTCCTCTCCAAACAGTTTCACTTTAAGTTTTAGTTTCTGTGCCTACGACAGAATCCTGTACAACCGCAAACCTAGTTTCAGTTTCAGTTTAGTGCCTGAAACATCACGCGCATTCTATACGTGAGTTGGCCGCGGGGGTGGTTAACCACGGGTATCCGCGGGTACCCGCGAGCCCTCGCCGTCGTGGACACAGTTCTGTGAACGCAACGATTTCAAATTTTCCCTAAATTTGCGTTCAAAAGGCCTGTTCACTGGCTTTTACATTAATTTAATTCTGTTTATATGTCCCTTGACATTTTCCAAAACGTCAAATCCTGAAGTGTAATATGTAAAATAATACAATGTCTGTTTTGAGAACAAGCTAATATATAGTATTTGCAACAAAATCTAATAGCGTTTGGAAAATGTTGCATTTCTGATTCAATATTCTGATGAAACTTAGTTGATAGCGATATCAAAATTTGACCATATTTGGTTTTTCAATAAGGTCTGTCCTGTTTATTACCTCTTTTAAATCAATTTTATTTGAACTTGAATTTTAACTAACTAGTAATTAATTAATTGGAATCCTTGTTATCAAGATTATTCTTTATCAACTGAACGTGAGCGACTAGAACAGATTTCTGCTTATTGCATGGAAGATTCCATTCAAAAATAACTTTCTACAAGGTGGTCACTGCCCACAAGCAAATTTCATGCGGCTGCGGCCGTGGTCGGGGGCCGGTTGCGGTCATTAAAACTAGTGTCCACTGCCAACTCTGCTGTATACAGACTCTACTTTGGCAAAACTGCAGTAAGCCGTAATAAAAAAGATGGACAATTCTGAGAAAGGTGTGGAGACAGAAAATGAAAATGATCGGAAACTATAAAAATTTAGAATACAGAATATAGAACGTCCATGAACGTTGGCCTAATCGCAAAACAAACCGTGTCGAAAGCTATTTTCTGAAACTGTTAGGATCTGCTGAGTCGACAGCGATCGAAATTCGAGAGCGTCCTTTGGTTCAAATAAAATCGGTGTTATGGTACAAAGAAAATTTTGAATGACTCTGTAATTTTACTAAATCTACGTTAAAATATTTAACTGGTGTTGTAAAAAAGGCAAGCTTTGCTGGCCTCATATAATGAGATGAAAGTAGAGTTGCGTTCAGGCCTCTCGGAGCTTTCGTGCACCGCGGACTTTTTAGGCAGTCTGCAGAAAAGTTCTGACTTCCACACTAGTTGGAGCAGTCAGTCTAACAACTCAAGGACAAGATGAACAACAAGGAGTCCCCCATCCTAACCCAACCGTCCAAAGAAATACCGGGCAGAGATCTTCTCAAGGAAGGAATTGCCCAACATTTTGACTGCAGGCGTAAAGAAAACCCTTTTCAATGCGTCCAAGCTAAAATTTCCAATATTTGCCACTGTAAAAAATAACAATGTTTTGTTGGAGACAGCCTGAATTCAATTTTTCAGACTTCTGTTTTACCAGTTTTACAGTTCTTGTTACATTTTGTCCAGCATTGATATGTAAGTTACTGTCTGTCTTAGGACCTGCGAAGTACATCCTTCTAAATAGAATTCACAAGCTACATCTACACGACATACAGAATTTGTTTTCCGTCAATATTGCAGAGGTTTGACTCTTCATCGCAATACCCGGCCAGCCAAACCATTGCGTCATTCCTTGCAGTCGTATCTCTATATACACAAAAAACCAAGGGGTTTCCTGTACGATCTTAAATCTTATTGTTGTTTGAAAGCGCAAACTAAGAAATACAGCAAATCTACAAAAGTATGGGGACAGTTTACAGAATTTTTTCGAAGGTACAATTTTAGCTCAATCGCTAGTAGCTAGCATCTATATAAGTGCCCAGTGTCTAACTAGTTCAGAATATGCCTACTTCCAATATATATATATATATATATATATATATATATATATAAGCATAAACCCTGCTATGTGAGAACCGCTATCCGAGTACCAGGTTCTCGGATGACTGGCTGGGTGTGCATTTGGTTCTCGCTTAGCTGGGTACACATGCATGTCCTCGGATGGTCGGCAATGTTTCGGATAGCGGTGCTCGGATGAATGCATGCCCACCCTGCTATGCGAGAACCACCAACTTTTTTCAAACTTTTTTAGCTTAATTAATTAGGCTGAGCTTATGCTTAAAAAATGGCTTAGGCTTAGACGTGTAAAAGCACGCTCTGTTCTAAGCCTAACACGCTCTCGGTAAGCCTAGGCGCTGCCGCGGAGGAACGCGTTATTTGGTGGTCCTCGCTTGGAGGGGTTTTTACATATATATATATATATATATATATATATATATATATATATATATATATATATATATATATATATATATATATATATATATATATATATATACAGCAAGAGTAAAACGATTTTAAAGAAATTTTCGATCTTTCTAAATAGCACATTCACAACATGGAAATATTCAAAATCACAGTACATTCACAAATCTAATTCAATTTAATTTTGAATTGAAAATTTGACTCTTTTGTACATAAATCTAAACAAATCTTTAAATCTTTTACAAACCGCCGCAGCACATTATTTATTGTTATTGTTGTTTATAGTTTATTATTGCAGTATTTGTTCAATTTTACCACACATAAGAACATCTGTTATGTGTTTGACCACGTGCCTATTATCCTAAGACCCGACGCCGAACCTGTACGACAGAAAGCAACTTGCCGGTTGTCATAGTTGGTGCCAAGTTCCAATTTTCAGGATTTACCTGCATAGTTGGGTAATTTGGCGATTTGTCCACGACATTTAGGTTTTATATTTTAAAAAAAGTACAAACTCACACATATTGCTTAAAGCTATTATATTCCTGAATGCTTTCAAATGAAGGTAATTCTGCGCCTTGGGCCTTACAAGAAACCTCGGCGTCTGATTTAGATTGTACACTGCCAGAAATGCCTGAATAACAGACATCATCTTCACTGTGCCATTCCAGGGGACATGAGATTGTTGTCACTGTAAAAGAGCACAAACTCATGCCAAAGCACCGTACACTAAACACAAAGGAGGAAGTGGACATTTGGATGTGGAAGGTTTGAGATCCGGTCCGGTTTGCTCTAGAAGCTTATTTGTCCACCCAAAATCCGCCCTACGGTCTCATTTTCCGAGTACGGTCCGCGTATTTAGTAAATACACATCTGCTGCGCGCTTCTGAGATTTGAGCCTATTGATAGTTTGTATAGCTACAATGCATCTGCAGTAGTTTCCTAACTGCTAGTGTACTTTGTCTCCTGACTTAGCAGTAAATCACTGTTCACTGCTACGGGGACGAAGAATTACTACTGTTGATGCGGCCTACTATCAATCAATCGTCGGAAGCTTTGCGTGATTGCCATTGCGTGGGCCCATCAATTGGCTGGCTTGCCACGTCCGTCGGACACCTCCCTGACAAAGCTATTCCTCGAGCCGGCGAAGCGTCGGGCTATCCCGTGTCAACGTCGGCGTGCCACCTTTTCTCCTACGGACATCACCTCTATTCTGCCCCATATTTCTACCGACGGCTCTTTCCTTTCTATGCATTTTTCTGTGCTAGTCCTATTCTAGTTTTTTGTTTCCTCCACGTATCAGAGGCGCTTAACCTCCATTTTCAAGACCTGACTGTTACTCTTTAATCCATCTCCCTCCAGATTCAATGATCTAAGACTGGCCAGTGTTCTGCTGGTGCTACCGTTCTAATTGCACTCGGATCCGGAGCTGTTTGTCCTGTGTCGTTACCCTCTCAATATTTGTGTGTGCTCCCACGGAGTCTCCAGCAACCTCGGCTTCCCATCTTCCCAGCTTGACGAGGTTCTCTGACTCTGCCTCGCCCTTCTTACCATGGTGCACGCATTCAGCGTCGCCATCTCCTTGTCACACTAAAGCTTCCATCGCATTTTTCGATGCACAGGTTTTGCATCAGTGGCGCTACCAGTGCTGCTAAGGCTGGTGTTTCGGATAAAGCCCTCCTTGCCCGTGGACGCTGGAAGTCGCCCTCCATGTTCGTCTGTCCTCTCCTGATCGTTTCCAGCCCTCTACAACCATAATCCCGTAGCCGTTTTTGCGCGCCCTAACTGCTATCTTTTGCTTTCTTTTGTATTTTTTATTTCCATTTTTTTGTTTTGTTTTTGAAAATAAAGTTATTTTGTAACATGTGGAAAAATAATTATAGCTTTAGCAAAATAAGATAAATACAAGTGAATGTAAAATATAAGATTGCAGTTTTGAATGTAACTGTAAACTTTTCAAATTTCATCAAATGCTATCTGACTCCTGATTTCACCTTCCCAAGGATGTAGCAATTACAACACTTATTAATTTAATTAAACGCAAGGAGCACGAGCTATGCCAGTTCTTTCCATGAAACCACACCGGCGTGGAATTTCCCCAGAAAACTTGCACCCGTGTCAGTTTTCCAGTGGGAAGTGTTTACCTTTGTAAGCTATAATGCAGATTGTTTTCGTTATAAATTAAGTTTTGCTCATCATCGTAGCAAATCATTGGGTCTTATCTCGATTACCTCCCCACCACTCAAACTCGTTGAAACCTGACCGAATGAGCTAACTAGCTACTGTCCTGACGAAAAGCTGAATTCGCGTTCTACGACCCTGAAAAACCCTATACATGGCTTTCCAAGAAAAATCGAAGACAAAAAATTCGGGTTCCCTTGGCTCCCCCTTACCCGTAGAAAAAATCGAATTTTGCGAAATCGGAACATTCTGCAACATTTGAACTCAGCGTGGTCGAAAACATACCCATACCAAATTTTAGCTCATTTGATCAAGTTTTAAGGAGTTTGAGTGGTGGGGGTAATTGAGATAAGACCAAAATCATTTAGTTTTGAAGTTGATAAGGTTAACTTGGTCTGTCAAAAACTTACGATAATGCTATTACTACAAACGCTAGTTCGGTACAAAATAATTCAGAGTTCAGTTGACAAGGGGAATTATCCCTGAAAGCTCGTGCTCCTTGCGTTTAATTAAATTAATAAGTGTTGTAATTGCTACATCCTTGGAAGGTGAAATCAGGAGTCAGATAGCATTTGATGAAATTTGAAAAGTTTACAGTTACATTCAAGACTGCAATCTCACATTTTACATTTACTTTTATTTATCTTATTTTGCTAAAACTATTGTTTTATTGCTACCAGAAAAACTTGACAAAAGTGCTAAAGTTCGGCATTGCGTTTATTATGCTCCTGTTTCAGCTTTGCATAAAAGTTATGATCGATTAACTTTCGGAATCAGAAATCCTTATTAAATGTGGACGTGCCTTGCACAATGCTGCGAGTTGACGACGCTGTGCAGTTTCCAATGCGCGAAGCTGATGTGCATTTTCCAAAATGGTGCGCGTAGACGCTGTGCACTTTCCTATGCGCTTAGCATATGTGCATTTTCTAAATACGCACGCAGATCGTCTGCCACTACGTAGCACGCGCAACAAACGCACACACACACACGCACACACTCACTCAGAAAGAGAGAGAGAGAGAGAGAGAGAGAGAGAGTGAGAGTGAGTGAGAGTGTGTGTGTGTGTGTGTGTGTGTGTGTGTGTGCGTGCGTGTGTGTGCGTGTGTGTTACGTAGTGGCAGACGATCTGTGATTACATATCTTTACATGTGTTGTTTTCTTGTTTCCGCTACAAGTTCATCAAAATTCCTTCGTCAATACCTGCACACTAATTATAGTCAACAATTGTTTCTTTCAAACCTCAACTTCAAACCTCAAACAAACCAAATCAGGAAAAGGCGCATTTAGAACAATACACGGTTCACTACTTTGCATCAGTGGCTTAACAGCTATTCCAGTGCTGCAGGCTACAGGACTGCATTACGGCCTGCGAGCCGGGCTGAGCGGACCGACAACAGCAATTCACCTGCCGCGCCACGGATTTGTCACGGCCTGGTCAGGTCGTGGAAGCAAAAATTCGTCCCGGGTAGGTCTGCACCCCGGACATAAATTCAGCAGAAATTGCATTTTTCGTTTGGGTTTTCCTATTAACTACAAATTTTTCTAGTGAGATCATAGGTTAAAGCGAGGGGTCTGGGGGTCCAGGCCCTCCCAATCCGGACCGAACAAATCAAGGGCTAATCAAAATTAGCCGGAAAAAATTAGTTTTTACAGTAAAATTTCAAAAAATTTCTGACTCCGCCGCAATGTTTAATTTTTTGGGAAAATCGAACAAAATTTTGAATTTTTTCTAAAAATGGAAAAGTTTTTGCAAATTTTAGTAAAAGTATGGTTAATTTTTCGAAAACTTTTACAAATATATTCTTGAGGTACAAGCCCCCCCCTGAAAAATTTTGGTCAAGGTACAAGCCCCCTCAAAATTTCCTGGTGACAAGCCCCCCAGGACCCGACCCTATGTTAATGTATGAGTGAGGTATAATATATATTCATAGTTATATATTAATGTACCTATTTTCCATTTTCACTAGTTCATAACAAAGTAGTTCCTTACCATAGCTATTCAGTTGAAGCAGAATAATGGCATAGATCAAGATTACTGTATTGCTATAAACAATTTCCACCAGCATAAAGCAGGCTGCAAGGAATAAAACTTTGTAGACTGCAACCGAAATAGGCGGTAATTTAAAGAAACAACGATAGTACTGTACGAGAGTCCGTTTAGTTTCAGTTTCAATGCTTATCGATATACTAAAACAATGTCACAGTTGGCAATATAAGATTGTTTCAATCGGAGTTTCAGTTTCAGTTCATTCAAAGACATCATTCCAGAACACTTTTCCTAGTTTAATCTCTTTTAAATTCTTAATTTCGGGTTTTACCTCAACCAATTTCGGCATCATTATTATGTTCAGTAGTTCGGTTTAATATAATTCCAGTTTTGTTTCAGTTTCTGGTTTCTTAACACAAAGTAGTTTTAGCTTCAGTCTCAGAGTTTTGACAAGTTG
Source organism: Trissonchulus latispiculum (assembly GCA_030248195.1). NCBI lineage: Eukaryota > Metazoa > Nematoda > Enoplea > Enoplida > Ironidae > Trissonchulus > Trissonchulus latispiculum. The sequence goes on from JASAND010025751.1 coordinate 36,840, forward strand.
AACTATCAGTAACAAGAACAACTGAAAGCAACCGAAATCAGAACCGGTTCCACAAATCTACGTTGAAGCAGAAATAAAATATGGCATCTTCCAGCCTTAAAATACGAGTGAGCGCATAGGATCTCTTTACTGGATATACTTATCCGGAAGATGGTCAATAGTGTGGAAATATGCGCAGCGGCGTACCAGAATTCTGTTAAATTATTTGCAACAATTGAATGTTTTCTAGGTTCTGTGTAAACTGTCTGTCTTTCTAGTTTAGCTATGTTTCTTCCGTGTAGAATTGTTGGATTCCAAAATTAGCTATCAAAAAAGCACTACGCATAATATGCAAATTAGATTTGCACTATAAAAGAGGGAGGGTTTTCTAGAAAGTCGGTCACATTTTCAATTCACCTTGCTTTGATGACGGTCAAACTTAAGTTTTTTGTTGCTAGTGGTAGTTTCGTACTCGTATGAGATAAATTATGTTTGAATAAATATTCTGTGACTTTTAAATTCTCTCAGAAATCCCAAATTCACACACTCATCACGTTCCTGCAATCTCAGTCTGAGTTTCGTTTTTGGAATGTTATAAAATATTTTAAAATAGGTACACGTTTGTTTTTATCTGTTAGAGGATAAAGCATGCACCGTAGCTGATAACAGAGATGTTGCCAACTGTTGCACTCTTTCTATTATGTATTCTTGAATGACGTATCTGCGAAAAAGTAGATAATGCAGTGAACCGTTCGTGCAGTTTGAAAAATTTCGACAGGGCAGTACTGTTGGCGTTTAAGTTGGGGGACAACCGTAGCTAGTCAGAGTGAATATTTTATTGGCTCTGATTGGAAACTCCGCTTAGCAAAAGTCAGAAAAGGATTTTCTTTCAGATGATTCTTTCCACTACAAATAATTCAGTAGCAACCTACGTAGAATGCACCTAACAATTTTAATTTTATTGTTCTTCATCGCTATGCATAAGGTAGAATACTAACTTTGCCATGGACCCATTGAAATATTCATAAAGAAAAATTACAATGTAGAAAACGAGATTAAGTATTATCTATTTCGCATCCGAATAAGTGCAGTATAGTGCACACATATAACCATGAATAGACAGTAGATGTAGAAGTGGGTTCCAAAAAATCTGGGGTGCGTTTCACAAAATCGTCCTATCTTTAGGAGCTCCTAAGTTTGCAAGTTAAGAGCAATGGTTAAGATTTATGCCTTTCATGAAGGGCTCCTAAGTTAGGAGAACTCTTAAAGATCGCTTTTAAACTCGGAGCACGTTCTAGCACTCCTAAACCCCTCCTAAATTCAAAACAGCACTGTTTGCAGTATAATTGATGCAGTGCGCCACTATGATTCCAAGAAACAGAGGAGGTACTCCTAAGTAGCTTGGAAAACCCTCTTAACTTTTGACTTAGGATCAGCTTTAAAAGCAAAATTTAGGAGGGCTTTGTGAAAACGCGGCCCAGACTTCAAAACATGTTATGGATTATATAATGAAATTCCTTCAATGTAAAAATGTTAGTTTTTGTTATTAAATTGTGGATATTTAAATAAAATTTTGAGAACAAATATATTATTTAATGTAATCATAAAGTATATGTCATTTCAGTTAATTTCTTTTAGTTATCGTCAACCATATTATATACTTGAAATTGCCAAAACTATGCGTTATATAAAAGTAAACAAGTAGCCCCTAAAAGGGGATAGAATTCCGCTCCAGGTTTAGACTCTCAAAAGTACTGTAGTGATAAGTCAACTGAAATAATTAGGAATAAAATCATTCGTGTAGTATTTACATATGCCAATGTCACCTGTGTGCGTGGTGAAAACGTGATCCCCAAGGACATATATACCTAAAATTAGGGAATCAGGCAGGGTAAACAAAGGCAAGCAACCGCTTAAAAAACCACAGCAGGTCCAATCCTTAAGAAAGTTAAGAGCATCACCTGTCTCCACCAAACCTAGTGCTGACAATGCTGTCAGCGTTATTCAAGTTAATTTGCATATTCATGTCATGACAACTTCAACCTAAGTTCATCCAAGGGGAGACACGATTCAACGTTTCTGTTAAATAAAATATTGTTCCCTCTGGAATTTGAAAGGATAATTTCCAAATTTAAAGTTCAAAACTGTAGAAAATACATTTTAGAGCACCTCCGAAAAATATTTGTTTTGCAAAACCAGTTATGAACAGCAGTTTTAATTCCAATCACCCCCTGTCTTAAAAAAACTTCCCAGCTAGATTTATGTGTTAAAGATAGGGTGTAATTTCTTAAACGTTGACGTTTTCAGTTGTAGAGAGGCTCAACCCACACCAAAGATTCCGCCTCCGGCGGAATAAAAACTTAAGCGGAAACATATAAGAGCGCTCCCAACGTTCAATTTTTAAGAGAAATCGTACTAAGAGCGCTCTTAGCGTTAAAATTTAAGAGCACTCTCCAAGTTGTTTTGTAAAACAGTTTAGGAGGTCCTCATAAGTTGCTTGGAAAGGCTTCTGAACTCTGACTTGGGAGCAGCTTTATGAGCAAAATTTAGGAGGGCTTTGTGAAAGGTATAGATATGGCGGCCCAGGTACAACTGGGTTTCAAAAGATTCGCCTAAAGCTAGGAGTACTATCTGCCAGTTCTAACATTTCTCCTAGTTAGGAGCAGCGCCAGCGCCAGCTGAACCAGGGTTTTCTTTTTCAAAATCGGACCTGTGTAAATGTTGTGTAAATTTAAATTTCAGTGTGTATTTTTGTTTGAAGCTGTGTAAAATCTAAAAGTGTTGTTTTTGAGATATAATACGAAATAAAATAAATTTAAGCGTTATTTTATTGCAACAATGTTATTTTCGGATCATTCAATCAAAAGTTCTGGCAACTGCACTTGTGTAACGTCCGTGGGGGGCACGTCCGTGTAACGCAGAAGAACCCACGCGGGGAGTCTTGGGGGCGGAGTCCCCCAGACGCTGAGGAAATTTTGTAAATTGTAATAAAATTCGCAATGGAAAAGTCTAAAAAGATTATATAATCCATTAAATGCCAAAACTAGGATTGGATAAATTCTAATTTCTGAAAAAACTTCGCCTACTGAAACCATTTCTTTAATTTTCCAACTTTTTGGAATAATTTTTTCACAAACATTCTGGTTACGTACTAAAAGGTTCGAAACTTTAATTGCTGTAGGGGAATTTTCCATAATATGGACAGAAAACACCCATTCTGAGCCCCCCAGAAGTTGAGAATTTTTTTAAAATTATCGGCAAAAACGCATTGAACAGTTGCATTCTTTTAGCTTTCGTTTTGAATATATACCTATTGTGCTAGACAGCAACAATTTTTGTGGCTCAGACTGCTGTTTATGATAAAAGATATATAGTCAAGCGGGAAAAAACCCACTTTTTTTTTCTTGGACCAGAACTTTCGACTGGTTTGGGTTAGCACGACTTTGATACTATATTTAATTAGGGTTTGCCCTAAGCTTTCGAATGAGGTATAGTTTGTCTCTCTAGACCCTGCCGTTATGGAGAAATTAAAGTTTTCCGTGTCGGGAAAAAACCCAATGCGGGAAAAACCCATCGGCGGGAAAAAACCCACCCGGATTTTTTGCTGGAAGCGTGCCAGAACAATTTTGACGGTGCCATTCGAAAGAGCGGGTTGTTATTAGTAGGTCTACATCGAAAAATACAAACATTTTTGAAAAATTTCAGAAAAAATTGAATTTTGAAAATTTTGTATGTTTAACACGTAAACATAGGCAAATTTTGGAAATTTTTTAAAAGTGTTAATTTTTGGCAGTTTCAGCATCCTATCGTGTAGAAAACGTGTTTTTCCTGCATTTAGAGCCAAACTAGACCCATTTTAAGGCAAAAATAAGCATTTTTGGCCAAAATTGAAATTTTGGCTTGAAATGGCACCATTTCCGATTTAGACCCCCTGGACCACCCATAACAGAACTAACCCGGGCAAAACCTATACCAATTTAATCTATAGTAATCTATGTTTGTACATTTTTGGCCATGCTAAATAGGGGGAAAGCTAAAAAGGGTTTGCCGGAAATCGGCGGGGGCCTGGGGGCGGTAGCCCCCAGCTAAAAGCTAGAGCTATTTTAAATATGAAGGGCTTGAAAACTATTTTTTCAGAGCACTTTTTGCAAAAATTTTCGAAAATGTGGCTGTGTATTTTGGTGTGTAAATTAGTTTTTCACTGTGTAAATTTATTTATTTTGTGTAAATACACAGTATTTTACACAAAAAGAAAACCCTGAGCTGAACTTAAGAGAAATCCTTAGAAATGGGCTTCGGAGGTCTCCTAACTTCTTTTTTTCCCAGACATCCTCCTAAGTACCCTCCTAGGAGGGTATGTAGGAAACTCTTTTGCAAAGCAGACTTGGATGACATAGTGGTGTATTAGGAAAGCAGGCATAGGAAAGATTGACAAGCCTGACATGGGAGTTCAGCTGATGGTCCCGTGGTGTAGTGATTAGCCCGTCTGCTCCGGAGTAGAAGGGCCGTGGCTCGATCGCCAGCGGGACCAATTCTTTACTTTCAATGGTGAGTGACAAGCTGAACCTCCCTTTTCCCTTCTCTCGTCTAGGTCCTGGTTGTTACGTGGGTACACGGGTATTGACGCCTCCCGTTCGGGCTTGTTCTCGGTTTCTTCTTGGTCCACCAGCCCAGTCCTAGATAATGTAGTTATGATTTATTTATGTTGGATCCATTCCATACATTTACACGAGATCCGTTTCTGAGGAGGATTGCCTCGACTTCGATGAGTGGTCTATCCGAGAAAATTCCAACGGTTGAGGAGTGCCCTATGCGTGCACTGTTGATGTATAATAAACAGTGGCTTCCCGTTCAAGGTTCTTCAATGTCTTAAGGAGTGGGTACCCCATGAAACGTTCCCAAAAGTTCTTTTGTTAAAAACTAGCAACTACGATCTGCATCTCTACCTAAAGTTTATGCAAGTGATGCAAATGTTGATGCTAAGTTTATTACTGTTGTGTAAGTTCGCTGGCCTGAAAGAAATCAATGCTGTCTAGACTTGTAAACAGGAACTAGTTTAGTCATTATTGTTGCGTCTGTCATTCTGTGTGGTTGGCTTTTAGTCCTATTCTCTATTTCTTATTTTCATCACTTATTATCCATCAATAAATCTCTAAGTTGTTCCATTAAAATACGTCCTCATCTGTTTCGTCTTTTAGGGCTTAGATAGGGTTTCTTTATCTTATTTATTCAGCGAGTTGCATCCTATTCAGTCCTGTAAGGGAAGCAGGCATAGGAAAGATTGATAAGCCTGCAATGGGAGATCAGCTGATGGTCCTGTGTTGTAGTTGGTTAGCATGTCGGCTACGTAGTCAGAAGGCCGTGGTTCGAAACCCGGCCGGGCCAATTCTTTACTTTAAATGTTGAGTGAAAAGCTGAACATCCCTCCTCCCTTCTTTCTTCTAGGTCCTGGTTGTTACGTGGGTACGAAGGTGCCTGACGCCTCCCGTTCGGGCTTGTCCTTGGTTTCTTTTTGGTCCACCAGCCCTGGTAAAAGTGCTACAGGCCTATTTGAACCTGCTTTCGTTTCCCCATTTAAGTGCCTGTTTAGTTACCGGACAGTAAACCGGTAGTTAACACTTGTTAATTGAATCGATCAGTGAGTACTGAATGTCTAAACGTTTGAGACATTGCGAAAAGATTCCCTCATAAATTTCAAAAATCATTACACGAGGAGCCGGCAATATCCTAAGGTCAATCGGTCATAAACTTTTTCCAGAAAGCTTTGACATGAAAAACTAAGAGACTTTTATAACAGACAGTCTTGAGTAGAGTTTGGATTATCGAGCTCGTTTACCTTCACACACACTTGAGTACTTGACTTTCCGTTTTTCATACTCTTTCATGAAAAGGACCGGGAAAAACTTACCTGGCTTCACACTTTCGCGAAAAGGGCCTAAGTAATAGTATCTCATAGTAGCATAGTATGTAATAGTATCTAAAAACTGCTCACGAAATTGACCTGATAAAGCATGAAAAGTTACACACCACAACCATGGGAACACCTGCGGGACTCAAACCCGAAGTCTTGCGCTTAACGCGCGAACACTCAAACCAGCTGTGCCACAGGTGCTTCCGCAGCTTGAAAAAACCAAAATTAAGTGTTATGCTTTCGATGCACGCGTGCACTTCTTTTCTTTCTGAGAGCTCGTCACCCCCCTCCCCTCTTTCCTGCAGCCGTTTTTTTCAACGCCCTCGGCCCACCGAGCGGGCAACAATTTATAGACTTCAGTCATCTTAGTTGCTATTACCAAGCGGGGGGCAGCAAAGGTCGGGAAACGACCTCTGTTGCCTTGGGCGTGACTGAAATAACCGTATGGTAGTTTTGCTTGGGGATCATGTTTCTGTCCTTGATCTTCGCCTCTCTGCCTCTTGACTGTGGTCTGCGGGGAGCACCACTAACGGACCACGCCGTGAGCCTATAAAGTGGGTGAGCCCTGACCAAAAAAAATGCACGCGTGCACTGCTCTTCTCTGAGACACTTTTCCACGCAGGTGATCACCTTATCAGCTCGTGCATCTGAATTCTGCATTTTTCAGGTTTTAGGCTTTGATGTCTACAAAGTACCTTCCGTGATCGACTTTGCTGTAAAGAGAACCTTCCGGCCACAATATCCGTAAAATGAGCTGATGGAATCAGTAATAAGTCACTTTAGGTTGCGGCAGTGAAATCTAAGTAGTCTTCAAATATTTTAATACGGTTTCACTAGTTACTGCAACATTTTGATTTTCAGCAATCCCTACTAGACCTGTATTTTCGCGTTAAGAGAAGACCCTATTGGCATAATGATAAACGATCATGAGTGAACGGACTGAAATGCAGTTTACTTGGAAGGCTAGGCACCTGTTCGCTTAAGGTGCTGGTATCGCTTTGTGTAAATTCGAACCTACAAGCTTCAATTCTTCATGAAAGTGGATGAAACTTTCCAAATACATTATTTTCGTGCTCTTTAACATTCTCGGACCAGTCCCGGATTTTTAGGTGCAAAGATAAGAAATTTTTGGTTTTTGCCATTATTCTCTCAGCCCATAGTCGAGACACCAGATTGGTTGGTATGGCTGGAATGAGAGCACCAAAATGAACATTTTTGCTTTTACAACCTTCGAGCTATCTCTAGTGGTTAAATCAGTATAAGCCAAAAACGAATTTTTGTGTCCAAAAACGGCCAATTTCGAGGAAATCAGTTTTTTCAAAATTACTGCCAAATCGTACGGACAATTTTGGATTATTTATATTCGATCGATACACAGTCTGATTGCACATTTTATCAATGCCTATTAGCCGGAGTTTGTTGCTCTAAGCTAGAGATTTGGCCGAAAAACCATTTTGGCAAAACTGCGATTATTTTGTTTTGAACATCGATTTCTCAAAAACTACCCGATGGATTCGCGTGATTTTTGGCAAAATGAGAATTCGCACTATTGCGGAGGGACATTTTTCTTGGTTTGAGCTGAAACAACTCCAGTTGCGAGAAAACTCAATGCAAAGTTGCAAAATTTCGTGTCACCGCACATTTAATGGATTTTCTTGGCCGTTAAGACCTGCTAAGCCAAATCCAAAAAATGTCCCTCGGCCCACATGTCCTTTATAGGACAGCACAAGAAAAAATTTTGGCTCATTTCACAGTTTTGAGAAATCGATGTTCAAAAATTTTTGGTGTATACTCTGCCTGTCAGATGTCAGTATGTTAGAAAATTTTCGCTATTTTTTGGGGATTTTTACTAGTTTCGTACTTTCATAAGAATCTACAGATTATAAGCTTTAAAATGATGTATAAAGCTCTTTCCAACTCACAAAATTGCGAAACTTGTGGCGTTTCAAAAAATACCTACAAAAGCACTGCACAAAACGATACCAGCACCTTAAACTAAATTGATTATTTAATTAATTATTAATCTGTCTGCCATAAGGTTAAGCTACGACACTTTAGACTGAAGTATGGGCGAATTTTGATCGCAAAAACCTATTTGAAATAGATAAATAGATTTTATCTAATAAATGGCTTCTTAGCTACAGGCAATGAACCATCATAAATTTAACAGTTTTTGGCGTTAGTAGATGTAAAAGGCCGGTCCGAGGACAAATCCGGAGCCATTCCTAGTTCAAAGTGTAGGTGCTCCGGATTCCCTCTAGTGCAAAAACGGCACCTGATTTGCCGGAGCCAATAGGCTCCGGAATGACTGCTCTAACCGTTTCGACCCCTGCCAAAGGGTCTCATCAGACGGCTTAAGGCTACCGTTACGGTTTTTTAGCCTCTTTTAATAGTTTTGTACATTTTTTTGTGGGCTATGTTTATTTTTTGGACTATGCCTCTTTTTGTGGGCTATGCCTCTTTTTGTGGGCCATGCCTCTTTTTGTGGGGCCATGCCTCTTTTGTGGGCTATGTCATATCTGTTTTTTATTAAATTACATAACAATTTTATAATGACCATATGCATAACTAGTTACACCATCGTCTAATAGATATCGTTTATCATCAAAGGGGGATAATCCCTTCTTATTAACATGTACACTGTACAACGTATGTTTATCACTTCTAATAAAATTCATACCACAATACATAGTAGACCCATCAAAAATAGTAGAAACATAATGTTTGAAATGAACCCCCTTTTTTACCACTGACTTTTTAATACCTTTAAGTCGTTTTTTCTCAATCCCATCACATACAATAGCATAAGCCTTAGCACGTACACCACAAAAAGCTTCAATTGGACTACCCATAGTTTCATCCTTCATTTTACCCAACACCTTTTTGTTTAGTGTTGAGTGTAAAGGATGATCCTTTGGATAGTCACTCGTATCAAAGAGATCAATGTCCTGTGACATGTCATTATATACATCATCAGTAGTAATACTATAACATAAACTGTCTGTGTCAGTAAATAACAATGTTACATTACTGCTATATTTTGGTACAATATAGTTATAATGAAAATCATACATTAAATATTTCGATAATTCCAAAACAGAAAAACCAACATATATAGGTTTACATAGTTCTACAGTAACTCTTTTCATAGATACAGCAACCAAGTCATTAGAGAATATAGTAGACCTATTATATCTGGGATTAGATACAAGTTTGTCATGTTTCTTAGAGTCCGTAACAAGCTTAATGTTTTGGTAAGCACGGACATTCTCCATTGTTTTACCAAACACAGCATTATTGAGGAGCTTGTATTGGTCCTTCTCAAATTCGCTCTTTGCATGTTTCCTTTTCTCCGTGTTGAACAGGATATAGGGTTGCATCCACGGCTGCTGAGTAAATTTCAGGACCCGATGTACCTTGGTAAGGGTTAATCCAAGAGAGAGATATTGCTTCAGGTTTGCGTAATGGACAATATAGTTCTTCTTGGGGAGGAGATTGGGGACTAATTTTTCCACCTTTCCAGAGCATATGGATAAGTCCTTCTTCAGTTTGGATGCATACGGGGAAAGCATATCATCTGTGATTAATAATCGTTCCGGAGCCAAGGGATACGAATTGTGAGAATCATGTAAATGTTCGGGATAGTCCAAGTCAACCTCCAATACATAACCCGTTTCCTGGTCCATCTGTTGCCGTAACCAATCAATGTTGTCAAAGTCGTCAATCCATTCAAAGTCCTTAACCGGAAGTGGTTGTGACATAGCCCAACCATATAAATTGTTAGCGTCTAAATACATGATCCATGAATTGGGAGCGGTAGAGTCATAATTGAGAACCATGGGATTATTTGCTTTAGCATAGCGGTGGGAGATCATTGAAATCCCACCGCGTATCCCAGCCTCAAAGTATGTATACATCTCCGGATCCTGTAATAGCTCCAGTTCAATCCCAGTCATTTTAAGGCAGGCATCCCATCCGAAGGAAGGTAGAGTGTAGTAATGGGCGGGATCCAATCCATAATATTGAAGTCCAAATACTCGAAAGTTTTCAAAAATGTCAGCCAATAACAGTACATCCGTGAGCAAATATAAATCGTGATACTGCCCAAGCGTTCGTATGTTGAAACGATTCCAAACCTTCTGAGCATGTTCATAGTCTGCTGTGCTGATGTTGCTGTCATTTAGTTTGCTGTAAAAACATTCTTCAGCAGGTAGAGAGGTTTCTTGAAATCGTTTCCAACTGTCCATGTGCTCATAGGGATATACCCTTGCGTAGAAGCATATCAAGACTGTCTACAGTGAAGTGCATTTTCATGCATTCAAATTTATCTTTTCCATCCTTGACCATGTTAGCCGTTAGGACTCCAAAGAACTGACATCAACTGACAAGTGTCTATAAATTTGATTTTCCATCCAGGCTCATCTTCAGTCTTCTTGCTCTTCAGGGTGAAGCTCATAGTCTTCCATCCCTTTTGGTATACAGTCCAGCTCCAGTTGATACTCCTGAGCAATTGATCCAATTTGTTGCATAATTAAGTGACCGTCATATCTCCCCTAGTTGTGTATTCATTCCTTAACAATGTCTCTGCTAAGTCGGAGTGCTAGGTTACACTCCAAATGAGCTGAGCCACGGAAGCTGCCACAAAGATGACAGATCCTGAGCTGCATCTTCCTGTAGTTCTTTACAAAGGTAGCAATGTGTTGCTTTTTCATGTTGTAGTTGTTGTTGCTGAGTCAACTT
>JASAND010025752.1:0-32612 GCA_030248195.1 Trissonchulus latispiculum
ATAACAAGATAGGTGTAGAAATCTACATTTATGTATATTAACAGTTAACAATTAAAGAGAAGGAATTAAGAATTGGAATTAAGGAGAGAGTGCAAGAGATATAATTAAAAGGAGTAGCGTATTTGTATGAGAGTTTCGCTGGGTTTACAAGTGCCGGCAATCCGGAATTACAAAGCCGGCAGAGCTCGATTACAAGGGTGTTTAGGTGTCCTGGAATCACAAAAGCATACTTTTAACGTTGTTCCAATTATCCTTGTCATTTTCATGGTTTAAGTAGTATTTTTGATGTATCTTAGGTTCTTTGTAAATTGCATTAAAAAGAAACTGTTTAATAGATTTCCTAGTATATCCTCTTTGTAAAGTAAACCCCAGATAAGCCACATATTTTACATTTTAAAAATTTTTAAATTCTACATATAAAAATGTTTCTCTCCTTCCTCGCGAGAATTCGGAAAATATAAGGTTATGGGCCTCTGATAAATATTAATGCAGTCTAGTTTATCACAGTTTTCTACACGCGGTTTTACGCGGCGGCTTCAAGCGCGGTGTATACACTATATTCAGAAACTGTAGTTTCGTATGTCTTAAGTGTGTGAAAAGGGAGAAGTTTTAACACATGGCATGTGTTAAAGAAAAACAGGAAACTTATTTTCTTCCTTTTAACTAATTTGCATATTTATGAGCAGCTGAAGGAATTGCGAATTTCTCAGCCCTTCGTTGAACAGTATCCCTAAGTTTGATTACAACGATCAACAAGCAAGAGCTTTGTGCAAAATGAGCCTGATTAGTTCATATTTACGGTAAATATAGGCCTGCTGCGAGTATATACACATTGTTAGAGAAAGTTGTTTCTGCGAACTTTGTCGTCATTAAAGCCTTCCAGTATAATTAAGAAATGATGCCAATCCGACCTGGTGCCCCTAATGAACACCCTAAAAATCAGAAAGGGAGAGGATTTTTATAAGGTAGGATATTTTCCTTGCAGCTTAGCATTTGAGTCGCTTATTTTAGTTTTTGAGCAATTGTGTAAAAAATGGTACTTGATGGTTTGAAAGTCAGTGTGATTAGGGCTATCCCACGTCAGTTATAAAATTTCTTTTATAAGTCGTAAAAATGCAGTACTGCATACTGTTGCTTACGACTTCTCATTCAAAGCGCAGACACAAAACCAAGCAACACAGACATTAAAATTATTAGGTTTGTAACAAAATGTTCAAATTGAATCAGCATAAGTTTCCTAATTTGCATATATACAGTGCATCTTTCCTAGCTTACTTTCTTTTTCTTGTTCGCTAAGCAAGTAATTTGCATATCTTAACATGCAGTTCTAACATGGAGCATGTGCAATTTATATGATGGACTGTCAATATCATTACTTACATGTCTAAAGTACTTTAAAACTGATTATAGTAGAACTGCTGCGCCGAGGCGCAGCAGGAAAAATAGGTGAAACCTGATTGCATGAATACGTTTCGAAGTTCAGCAGTTTAGTTGCAGTTGATAGCCCTGCTATGCAGCAACAACATGGCATACCAGAAACAAAGTTTTAAGTCAGGCAAGGCAACCATTAATACCAGTGGATTACTCCCCCTGAATCTGGGTTTATCCGGTTTTGTGCGCAGAAAACAAAAACTCCATCCCCTCAAAATTTCGGTTGCTGCCCATGCGTGAACCATACATGGATAATGATCTAGGCTCTAGCCAGCAAAATCTTCAAGCTTACTGGGCAAGGGAGGAGTCAAATTTTTGATGTGTTGGCATGTGCTGACGACGCTTCTTGCAAAACTATGTTTCTTACACACTGCTTTCAAGCTATCTTTTTTGTGAACTTTGCAACCATTTACCATTTACTAATTTTTGGTTGAGTTTAACGATTTTATGAAGTAAGCAGTACTTGATCCACATTTTCAATATTTAACTCGCATTATTAACCATTTACAATTAGTGATCGAAAGTTGACGTAACGAGAAGTAGTTTAAACAGCTTAAATAGCTGTGGGAGTCTGCTATCCACGAGCAGCAGTAAATTTTGAAAAATGGCAAATATTCTTAAATCAAGCACTCAGAGTTTGGCCCAACAGACAATTTAAATGTTAGTCAGACTGCTACTGTACGATATTTGTGCAACTTTATGATTTGGCAAAAATCAGTGTACAAAATATATGTACGTGTAGCCACATGGTGTAATTGGACACTTCATAAAGTGACAGACAATTTCTGACATTTCTTGAAGTGTCCGACACATACTGTTATGGTTTGTTGAACACCTTTATTACACTATCTGTCAGGTCATTTCTGACTTTTCATGAAGTGCCAATGCCTCAATCATAGTGAAATCCAACAGGACACGTAATTTGAACATATTTTTCATTATTTGTGACGTAATGGAAACAGTTACAACAGTCAAATAAAAACAGGTTGTCAGTTTGAAAAGACGTTTTACATTAGTAATTACGTCAACGTGTTACACCTACAAGGTAATTGGCACCACTATTAAGATGAACTAATTAATGTGAATTATTAGGGCAAATTAAACGAATTAATAAGAAAATATACTGGTGACGTAAATCCACTATGCTATCAATAAAGAATTTTTGCAAATTAAAGAAAAACAAAATTAGTAATTTTTTAAAGAAGGAAAAATAAATCCTACTCAGATTCCACTCAAAGCACAACGTATTGATTAATAAATTAGTTATGAACACTTACCCTGGATTACACCAAATAACATTAGGACTAACTGCGGATTAGCCGAGTACTAAGTCCAATTTTTGAATGGAATATCATTACTTAGTCCTCAGCTTATCCGCAGTTAGTCCTAATCTTATTTGATGCAACCCTGTGTTAGTTTATTTACAGACATTTTTAAAATTTCCCGGGCTTCGCAGCAAATGTTTTCGCAAAAATGGCTATTTTTAGCTGAAATTCTGATAATTTTTTGAACGTTTTGCTTTCTATGTGCAAAATACGCCAAAGTTTTGACTCATTTGCGCAAAAAATCCTCCCCCACCCTCCTGGGCTTACTTTAGTGGGAGGGGGGGCTGTGGGCATCCCCACCACTTACTATGAGGTGTCCAAAAAATGTCAGATTTTAAAGACTTTTGGTCACAATTTGCAAAAATTTTCTGGTTTCGCAGAAATTTTTTGGTCAAAAATCGTCTATTTTGGTACTTAAACTCAATTTTTGAGCACTTTTTAGCATAGCAGTATATATGTAGAAAACAGACAATTTTAACTGTATTTTTTGGAATTTTTAGACCATTTTAGCCTTACCCCAACATTTGGACCTCCCGAGATTTACTTCAAAAAGCAAAAATGTAGAGCTCAATAATATCTTTCGAATGAATATAATCATAGCGTGTCAAAAATGTTAATGGTAAATCTAAAGGTGTTGGTATGTTAAAGGACTTATTTTGGAAAGTTTCATCAAATTTCATCTTGATTTGTACCGTCAACCAACAATGTGTGCCCACAAGGAATCACACCTTAAGGTGCTGGTATCCTTTTGTGCAGTGCTTTTTTGGTGATTTTTCGAAACCCTATAACTTTCGCAATTTTGGGAGTTGGAAAGAGCTTTATACATCGTTTTAAAGCTTATGTTATAATCTGTACATTAACATGAGCTTACGAAACTAGCAACATTGGCAGCAAAATATCAAAAAATTTCCGACATGCTGACATCTGATAGGCTGAATATAGACCAAACATTTTTGAGCATCGATTTCTCAAAACTGTAGAATTGGCCAAAATTTCTTCTTGTGCCATGATATGAAGGACATGTGGGCCGAGGGACATTTTTTGGGATTTGGCTCAACAAGTCTTAGTACTCCAGAAAATACGGCAAATGCGCGATGACACGAAATTTCGCAACCTTCTATTCAGTTTTCTCATAACTCGAGATGTTTCAGCTCAAACCAAGAAAAATGTCCCTCCGCAATAGGGCGAAGTTTCAGTCAGCCAAAAATCACGGGAATCCATTGGGTAGTTTTTGAGAAATCAATGTTCAAAACAAAATAATCGCAATTTTGCCAAAATGGTTTTTCGGCGAATTCTCTAGCTTAAAGCAACGAACTCCAGCGAATAGGTATTGATAAAATGCGCAATTGGACGGTGTATCGACTGAGTATAAATAAGCCGAAATTGTCTGTAAGATTTGGCAGTAATTTTGAAAAAACTGAATTCGTCAAAAATGGCCATTTTTTGACCCCAAAAATCGTTTTTGGCTTATACTGCCTTAACCACTAGAGGTAATTCAAAAGTTGTAAAAGCAAAAATGTTCATTTTGGTGCCCTCTTTCCAGCCATAACAACCAATTTGGTGTAGCGACCATGTACTGAGAGAATAAGGGCAAAAACCAAAACTTTCTTATCTTTACACCTAAAAATCCAGGACTGGTCTCAGAATGTTAAAGAGCACGAAAATAATGTATTTGGAAAGTTTCATCCACTTTCATGAAGAATTGAAGCTTGTAGGGTCGAATTTACACAAAAGCACCTTTAAGGTGGTGCTGTCCTTTTGTGCAGTGCTTTAATGGTTAATTTTCCAAACGCTATAAATTTCGCAATTCTGGGAGTTGGAAAGAGCTTTATACATCGTTTTAAAGTTTATTATCTGGACATTCACATGGGCTTACGAAACTGGCAAAATTAGCATAAAAATAGCAGAAATTTTCTGACATGCTGACGTCTAGCAACACGAATATAGACAAAACATTTTTAAACATCGATTTCTCAAAACTGAAGAATCGGCCAAGAGTTTTTGTGCTATGATATGAGGGACATATGGGTCGAGGGACGTTTTTTGGATGTGGCTCAGCAGGTCTTAATGGTCGAGAAAATCGGCCAAACGCACAGTAACACGAAATTTCGCAACTTCGCATTGAGTTTTCTTGCTACTCGATAAGTCTTAGCCCAAACCAAGGAAAACGTACCTCCGCAGAAGTACGAATTTCAATTCCGCCAAACATCTCCGGAATTCGTCGAGTAGTTTCTGAGAAATCGATGTTCGAAGCAAAATAATCGCAGTTTTGCCAAAGTGGTTTTTCGTCCAAATCTCTAACTCAAAACAATAATGTCCGGCTAATAGGCATTCAAAAAATGGGCATTTGGACGCTGCATCGATTGAGTATAAATAAGCCAACTTTGTCCTTAACATGTGGCAGTAATTTTGAAAAAACTGATTTCGTCGAAAATGGCCATTTTTTGACCCAAAACAGTTTGTTACTTATACTGACTTAACCACTGGATGTAGCTGCAAAGGTTGTAAAAGCACAAACTTTCATTTTCGTGTCCTCTTTCCAGACATAACAACCAATCCCGTGTCTTGTCTACCAACTGGGAGTTTAAGGCCAAAAACCAAAGCATTCAAATCTTTTGGCCTAAGAATACGGGCTGGCCCCAGAATGTTAAAGAGCACGAAAATAGGTCATTTCGTAAGTTTTAGCCATTTACGTAAAGGATTAAAGCCGTATGTGTAAAAATACCCGAAAGGAAACCAGCACCTTAAAGGGAGGTCCCCAATGAAAAATTTTATGGTCTCGAATTTTGCTCGTTTTCACAGAAAATATTGTCACACATGTTCTGCACATCGAGTTTCAATTTTGAGTAGTTTCGTTCAGTACTCAGCGGGTAGCCGGCTATTAATTGCATGCAATTTGAAAACGGATGAAAACGACGGTGCCGAAGCAAGTAAAATACTTTACCCCTGAACAGCCTTGAGAAAGGAGCTTAGCTCGGTTTTATGTCTGATAGCTGATGTAAGTAAAGGATTTAGGGTGACTTTTAATGGGGAAAGTATACTTTATTGATTTATTTAGTGATTTTAGGGAGTAGCACAGGCCCTGGAAAGGCTTGACCACGACAATCATTTACGACCGATAACTTGAACTTGGCACATTTGCGGGTTATGGTCCAAGAAGAAAAAATGTTCCTGACAATGACAGCTTTCGATTGATATTTAACGTATTTCGAAACATTTGAAAAATCGCTATTTTTGAGATTATGGTTGCCAAAACATCATATTTGACCCCAGCGACCAACTAAGTGTACTAACCTGCACCATCTGTATACAAACTTGACCTAAAGGCATCCATAATGGTGCGCAGATAGATAGTCTAACATTTTATAGGTCTGTGCTGACATAGCCTTATTCGCCAAAAAACACAAATTTCCGAAATTTTGCTAAAAATTCAGAATTCTGCGCCAGAGAAGTCTCGAAATTAGGCTGAACAAACCAGTATCAATTGGTATCGTTCGAAATGTCTTGTCATAACCTGTGATTTGTAGGAAACAGAATTTTTAATTAGGACTTACAGCTTTCAGAATATTTCATCAAAGTTGCTGACCCCCAATTTCAACGTTACAAAGCAGTCAAATTTTCCTGTTCTTAAACTTCAAAAATTAATTAAAAAATTTTGAAGGTCTAAATTAAAATTTCATTACTTACAAATCACCCTTCTTGATCTGGACGTTGAACTGTACAGTTTTGTCGTTTGCGAAACTTCAAAATCGGAAAAAATCACCACTTTTTAAGTTTCCTATGTTTAACACATGTTGACATCAACTTTGAAATGAAATTATTCACAAACCGTAAGAGATCCGACTTTAATTACAAAAATTCGTTAAAGTATACCAATCGGACAACAAAATATGTGAAAATGAGCAAAATCGGAGATGATCGAAAATCGGTCAAAACCCTGAAATAATTTTTTGAAAATCTAACTTTCGAAATTGGGAAAATAGTTTCACATCGGAACGTTTTTATATCGTTACTACATAGCAAACCCAGCAGTAACAATAACAATCAAAGTGTTGCAATACCAAGTTATTAAATGCGCACAAAAATTTGAAAAACGCTGATGTAGTGCTATGTTCACCGAGGTGGTGTGGTGAGTAATTTTGATGTCGTCCGCTCACTGCATAGTGGCAGATTCCAGTCCAGAATCCTAGATTTCAGTGAAGTAATGGATAGGATCCCAAGATACAATCGAATTTTGATTTTCTAAGATGTGTTTTTTGTTAAACAGTGCACTATTGATTCAAGACAAGGACATGTTTAAATCAAGTTAATAATGGTATTTGGGGTTAGGTTTTCAAATCTAATAATTTTAAACATTTTGTCAGGCTTAAACATTTGGGTTTGAGTGTGGGGTCGGTCGGGTGGGACCTGAGTTGGGTTGGGGGGGGCATAGTTTCACCGAGATTTTGGTTGGGGGGGGCATAGTTTCACCGGAAATTTTGGTTGGGGGGGTGGTAAACTTCGGAAATTTGGTGGTTGACCCCCGAAATGTGATGGGGAGTACCCCCCCCCGACCCCCACCCCAAAATTCGAACCTCAGAAAATTCAAAAAATGGCCTAAAAACGCAAAATTTTCTGTATTTTAACGCTTTTTTTGTCAAAACAAGGCTTGTTTTTATCGTTTTAGGCGTTTTTACACCGTTTTAAACCAATTTTAAGCCAAAATTTGAGAAAAATATTTCAAAAAATGAAAAAATGTTTAGCAAAATTTAGCTAACTTTTTGGCCCCAAAAAATGCTGGGGGGGGGTTCGGGGGTGTAATCAAAAGGGGGGACGGATAGTCCAAAAATCTGGGGGGGGGGTAAAGTTGGTCGAAAATTTTTGGGGGGTGTACCCCATAGGTGTAACGGGGATTTGGGTTGGGGGGGCCCTCCCCCGGAATTTTGGGGGGGCCCCTTTTTAGACCCCCCCAAACCTCCCCCAAAAAAATTTTTCTATTTTTATGTCAAAAATCGCATTTTCAGCCATTGCTAATGCCAAAAAACATTCAACTATGAAGTAATTTTGACATTAGACAGGGGTTTTAAACTCGAAAACTTGATTGCCAACATGCTTCTAAGTCTAAAATAAGGTCAATATTGAGCCAGTCCATAAAACCGTTAAAAACGTGTATTTCTCGCAATAATAATCACTTTAAGCCAAAAATTTGGACATTTTGGAAAAATTTTGCAGAATTTACCCTAAAAATACCCTATTGTTGGCCAATTTTTCGCGGACTACCCCCCCACCCCTCCCCCCCCCCCCGTTGGGGGGGGGGGGGCCGAGGGCCCCCAAAGATTTTGGGGGGGTTTGTAAAAATGGCTGGGAGGGGTTACCCCCCTAAACCCCCCCCCCCCAATTACTCCTATGGTACCCCCCCCATAGGTGTACCTTGAGAAATCGTTGGGGGAGGGGGTAGCCGAAATTACGGTGGGTGGGGTCAGCCCAGTGGCGGATCCAGGGGGGGGCCCGGGGGCCCGGGGCCCTCCCCTTTGCGATTTGGGCCCCCTCCTTTGACATTCCGGCCCCCCCCCAGAAAAATTTTTCAGCTGTTTATATGCATATTTTGAGTGAAAATTAAGCATAATTTTAATAAATTTCACAAATTTTTAAAAAAATTTCGCCTGCGGCGCACTTTTATTTTTGTGTTGCTTTATTATATATCTATACGTAGTTCTGTGACAGAACTTCTGTCTCTTAAGTGTCTTCTATTTTGTTTCCTTTCCTGTTTTGTAAGTATATAAAATTGTACTCAACGCCTTCATTTTATCTTATGACTATATACCGGCTTAAGGGCATTTACTAATTTTGTTTTGCTTTCATAACGTATATATACATATATAATATGTATGTATGTATATATGTATATAAATGGGAAACGCAGGATTGATAATTGGCAGCTTCTGAAAGTGCTCTAGAATAAACTGTGTAAGTGAAAAATTCTGAAAAGCATCCAATTCCCGTTTTGGTTTTCCACTGATCGATTATACAACTCAATAACTCATCTCATCTTAAGTCTTAACTAATCTTTTATTCTTTTTAAACATTTGAATTGCTGAATTTTCCACGATTTCAAAAAATTCTTCAACTTCTGGGGGCTCCGCCCCCCAGACCCCCCGTTTTGCACATAATCTTCCTTGCCCTTGTCCTCTTTATTCTCACCATTCCTTGTATATACTATTTTACTGCAAGTTTTTCATTTCGTAAGTTACTATATGCACATATATCTCTAAATTTTATTTATTTAATCTTTTCAAAAGTTTGCATGACGGATTTTTTTCCAATTTCAAAAAATTCTTCAACTTTCTGGGGGCTCTGCCCCCCAGACCCCCCGTGTACTTGTTGTGTAAATTCTCCATGCTTTGCTTCACTCACGGGATATAGTTGTTTTCAAATTGGCAAGTGAACTACCCTTTCTATACACAATTTTAATTTTCTTGTAAAAATATTTTGTTCCTGGAAAAAGAAATTTTTACCCCCCCCCCCCGCCCGGAAAAATTTGGTTACCGCCCCCGGAAAAATTTTTCAGCGGGTCCCCCCCTTTTCAAAATCCTGGATCCGCCACTGGGTCATCCGTTTTGAGGTGGGGTGGGGTCCGGAAAAATCGTATTTGGGGGGGGGTAAAGAATGGTTTGGTCACAAATTTAGAAAAAATTCGCAAATTTGCTAAAAAAGCGTTATTTCCAACTAAAAATCAAAAATATGTCTTCATTTTTGCTCATTTATTCGAATAAACTTGGATTTTTTGCAAAAATTTCGAATTTTTCCAAAAAATTTCGAATTTTTACTAATTTTGAGTCAAAATTTTCAAAATTTTGAGGGTGGGGTCTGGCAAATTTGGGTGGGTGGGGTCTGGGATTTGGCCATTTGGGGGTGGGGTCTGCCTCCAAAATTTCGAGGGTGGGGTCGGCACTTTTCCATTTGGAAGGAGGGGTTCCCCCCCCCAGGTACACCTATGCCCCCCAACCCAACCCCCCCCCTGGTGAAACTATGGGGGGGACCTGCACCTGTAGGTTCACCGCAAATTTTGGTTGGGGGAGGGGGAGGGGTAAGCTCCAGAAATTTGGTGGTCGACTCGCGAAATGTATATATATAACAGGGTATTTTTTACATTGACCCCCGAAATTGACCTTCCCCCCCCCCGAAATCGCCCCCTCCCGGGATTTTTGCTTCCCCCCCGGGACTTTTTGGAGGCCCAAATTTTTGCCAAAAATAGGCCAATTTTCAAAAAATTTCCGGCTTCGCCGGATATTTTTTCGAAAAAATAGCTATTTTTAGCTTAAATCCTGGCATTTTTGAGAACTTTTTGCGTTTCACCATGAAAAATACGCAAAAAAATACCAATTTTTGGATCATTTTTGCAAAAAAATCTGCCCCCCCCCTAAATTTTCTTCCCCCCCCCGGGCCCGGGCCCCCCCCCCGAAAAAAAATGCCTAAAAATACCCGGCACTTATGTAGATGGGGGGACAAAAATTTTGCCTTGGTCCCCCTTATGGTTCGAAAAATTTTTTGTCTCCGATTTGGCTGACTTGCACTAGAATTGCAAATCGAGGTCGCTGATTTCAAAATCGAATCGACAGATCGATCGATCGATCTATCGATCAGTAGAATCGATCGATCAAAATCGATCAAAAAATTTTTTGTCTCCGATTTTCGCGAAAAGTTGCCCCTAGGGTAATTCGTGGGTGCTGACTCCGAATCTGCAATCGAAATTTCGTGAAAATCGATCGTTCGACCTTAAAAATCGATTTTTATCGATTTTTCAAAAATTCGTCAATAACTCGATTTTGGCAGCTCGTATATATCGAAATTTCGACTGCAGATTCGGAACCAGCACCCCAGAATTACCCTAGGGGCAACTTTTCGCGAAAATCGGAGACAAAAAATTTTTTGATCGATTTTGATCGATCGATTCTACTGATCGATAGATCGATCGGATCGATCTGTCGATTCGATTTTTGAAATCAGCGATCTCGATTTACCCTAGGGGCAAGTACTCAGCCAAATCGGAGACAAAAAATTTTTTCGAACCATAAGGGGGGACCAAGGCAAAATTTTTGTCCCCCCCATCTACATAAGTGCCAAAATACCCTGTATAATGGGGGTATATACCCCCTCCCGCCCGAAATTGGCACCTCAGAAAATCCAAAAAACGGCCTAAAAATGCTAAATTGTCTGTATTTTAACTCTTTTTTCGTGAAAACAAGGCTTGTTTTGACAGTTTTAGGCGTTTATACGCGATCTTAAAGCGATTGCAAGTCAAAATTTGAGAAAAATGTTTCCGAAAATGACTATTTTTGCGCAAAATTTAGCTGACTTTTTGGCTCCAAGAAGGTCCAGGGGGGGGTTGGGTGCATAGTTTCCTGTGGGGGGGGGGTTGGACCCCCCAACCCAACCCTCCCAGAATTCGGACCTCAGAAATTTCGAAAAATGACCAAAAAATGCAAAATTTTTTGTAATTTAGCCCTTTTTTCTTCAAAATGAGGCCTCTTTTTCACGTTTTAGGCGTTTTTGCACCGTTTTAAAGCTATTTTAATTCAAAATTTTAGAAAATTTTTTCAAAAAATGACCATTTTTCGGCCAAATTTAGCTAGCTTTTTGGGTCCAAAGATCGCTGGGGGGAGTTCGGGGGGGGGGTAGCCGAACGTTGGGAGAGGGTATGTCAAAAATTCTCGGGGGGGGAGGGTAAAATTGGTCAAAAATTTTGGGGGGATACCCCCCCCAAAGGAAACTATGCCATAGTTTCCCTGGAACTTTGGGTCTGGGGGTTGGTAAATCTTGGCCGACCTCCGAAATGTGATGGGGGCCCCCATAGTTTCCCTGCAAATTTTGGTTGGGGGGGGGTAAACTTCGGCAATTTGGTGGTCGACCCCCGAAATGTGATGGGGAGTACCCCCCCCAACCCCCCCCCCAGAATTCGGACCTCAGAAATTTCGAAAAGTGGCCAAAAAATGCAAAATTTTCTGTAATTTAGCCCTTTTTTCATCAAAATAAGGCTTGTTCTTAACGTTTTAGGCGTTTTTGCACCGTTTTAAAGCGGTTTTAGGTCAAAGTCTTAGAAAAATTTTTCAAAAAATGACCATTTTTCGACCAAATTTAGCTAGCTTTTTGGGTCCAAAAATTGTTGGGGGGGGGGTTCGGGGGGGGTAGCCAAAAGTTGGGGGAGGGTAAGTCAAAAAATCTGGGGGGGTAAATTTGGTCGAAAAGTGTGGGGGACACCCCCCAACCCCCCCCTAAGGAGACCCCGTATATACCCCCGCCCTTTTGAAACTATGACCTGCACATTGGTATAGGACAGGTGTAGCACCCGCAGGTGTGTATTGCGGGGCGGGGGGGGCGATCCAAATGGACTTGGACAGGTCCCCGACCCTCTCCAAAAAATATTTGGCTACCCATAATAACCCTCAAATTGGGCTTTCATTTCGGCGATTCCCATAGTTTCACCAGGGGGAGGGAGGGGGATGTTGGGACCTGGGGGGCATAGGTGTAACGGGGATTTGGGTTGGGGTCCCCCTCCCCCGAAATTTTGGGGGGCCTTTTTTGCCCACGACCCCCCAAACCTCCCCCATAAACATTTTTCAATTTTTATGCCAAAAATCGCATTTTCAGCCGTTGCTAATGCCGAAAAACATGAAAGCATTAAGTAATTTTGACATTAGACAGCGGTTTTAAACTAGAAAACTTGATTGGCAACATGTTTCTAAATCTAAAATAAGGTCAATATTGAGCCAGAAAGTCCATATATATAACCGTTAAAAACGTGTGTTTCTCGCGATAATAAGCACTTTAAGCCAAAAATTTTGACTTTGCTGAAAAATTTTGCAGAATTTATATACCCTAAAGACATAAGTGTAATTGGGGGGGGGGGGGGTGGTAGCCCCCCCCCCCCACAGCCATAGTTTCCCTGGAAATTTTGGCTGGGGGGGGGTAAACTTCGCAAATTTGTTGGTCGACCTCCAAAATGTGATGGGGAGTACCCCCCGAACCCGCCCCCAAAATTCAGACCTCAGAAAATTCAAAAAATGGCCTAAAACGCAAAATTTTCTGTATTTTAACGCGTTTTTTGTCGAAACAAGGCAAGGAGCCAACGGGAGAGAATGGTGCAAACTTGTCTTTGGCGGAGGCAAGACAGAAGGACAAGGACGAGGTCAGTGAACTGTGCGATAAAATGGGAATTCCTGAAAACGACATTGAGTATATTTTCCGTGATGGCTCGAAACGAACAGATGGAAAACCGCGCATTTTGAAGGTAAAGCTTAGTAATCCGGAGTCTACCTCTATATTTAAGCAACAGT
Organism: Trissonchulus latispiculum; assembly: GCA_030248195.1. Classification (NCBI taxonomy): domain Eukaryota; kingdom Metazoa; phylum Nematoda; class Enoplea; order Enoplida; family Ironidae; genus Trissonchulus; species Trissonchulus latispiculum. The sequence goes on from JASAND010025752.1 coordinate 13,070, forward strand.
GCATGGAACAACGTCGAGCGAAAAATTCCTGGTCGAAGATTTGGTGCCGGGATGATCTGACGAAGAGACAGCGTGACGCAGATATTGCTTTACGTGATAAATTGACGGAACTACGGAAGGAAATCCCCGACGCCGTAATTCGATCTGGAAGATTCTACGATAAGAAGACGAAGCGCCTTGTTCCCGATAATCTTTTACCGAAATAGGAACTCGCGCCCCACCCACATGCAAATGCAAATGTTGAGAATGTTATTAGTTGTTGGCTTTTTAATGCAACCTCCCTGAGGAACAAAATTGATGAGCTTAAGTGTTTATTGAATTTATCACCAAAAAAGCCAAAGCTAATTTTTGTAACTGAAACCTGGTTAAACGATGAACATTATGATAGCGAAGTTAATATAACCGATTACGCTCTTTATAGACATGATCGGAGGGACAGACAAGGAGGAGGAGTTGCGGTATATGTGGATTGTGAATTACCCAGTAAATTGTGTTCAGATTTAAATGATGTTGATTGCGAGATTGTGTGGGTTGATGTAAATATCTTGAATGTTGTATATCGTTTTGGTACTGTATACAATGTACCTAATAGCAGTGTTGACGGTGTGAATCTAGTTGTACGAAATATTGCTTTAGCTTGTAGCACTTGTGCTAACTGTTTCGTAATGGGTGACCTGAATTTTCCTAAAATCGATTGGAACATCCCAATAAGTAGGGGACCTGAAAGTGAAAAGGTTTTCCTAGATTTTATGGTGGAGCAAGGCTTTAACCAATTTGTTTATGTTCCTACTTATATTGATCCTCCATATAATACGCTTGATCTTGTATTTGGGCCGACTCCGTTTTCTGTTAGTAATGTTGACACCTTACCCCCTATTGGAAATACACATCATAACACAGTTACTTTCGAAATTCCCGTTAAGAAGTTTGCAAAAGAACCCACTCCATCGACTAGAGAATTCAGTCGAGCCAAATTTAATGACATTGCTGTTTTCCTTGATGCCATTGATTGGAATTTTGTCTTTAGTAATTGTGTAGATGTGGAAGATTACTGGAGAGAATATATGAATGTATTAACCGAAGCTGTAGTTAATTTTGTGCCGCTAAAACATGCTAAGGCGTCACGCCATCCTTATCCAATCACAGCTGCTACTGTAACTTCAATACACAGGAAACGTCGAGCATGGCGTAAATTTAAAGCTAATCCAACGGTTGCAAACAGACGTTCATTTGTTACGGCTCGAAATTCTCTCAGGTTTAGACTTTTTCAGGATCAAATAAATTATGAACACCGATTGTCTGCGACACAAAACATTAAAGCTTTTTATGGCTATATAAATAGAAAACTTAATAACAGAGAATCTGTTCCAACTCTTGTGGATTCTGATGGTGTACCCGCTAGCAGTTCATTGGATAAAGCAGCGTTATTGAGTGAACAGTTTTCCTCAGTTTTTGTAACAGACAATGGCAGAATACCTGGTGTTCCTGTAGTGAATCGTGTTGATGTATCGACATTCAGTTTTACGGTTGTTGATGTGTATAATGTACTAAAGGCTAGACCGAACAAGTTCAGTTGTGGTCCAGACGGCATCCCACCTGTATTTCATAAACGACTAGCTGCTCAGCTCGCCTATCCGTTATTTTGCATCTTTCAACAGTCTGTTAACCAGTCAAAACTTCCGAAAATTTGGAAAACCGCAAATATTTGTCCAGTATATAAGCGAAAAGGGAAAACTAGTGATCCTGCATCTTATCGTCCTGTTAGCCTCACAGTGGATGCTTGTAAATGTCTTGAACAAATAATAAAAAATTTCTTAACTATCACTCTAGAGCGGAATAATAGCTTTTCAAGGAACCAACATGGATTTATGAAACGAAAGTCTACCCTTTCACAGCAGTTGGAATGTTGTGCAGATTATATGGATGCTATTGAAGATGGAAAGTGTACACATGTTGTTTTTTTGGACTTGTCTAGAGCATTTGATACTGTGTCCCATTCTAAATTATCGAAAAAACTGGAAACGTTTGGTATTACTGGTGAAATCGGAAAGTGGATAAATGATTTTTTAAACGGAAGAACACAACGGGTTTTAGTAAATGGTGTATATTCTGAGGAATCTTCGGTGAAAAGTGGTGTACCCCAGGGATCAGTACTTGGTCCACTATTGTTTCTGTTGTACATAAACGACGTCGATAAAGTTGTAAAATTCTCTAAAATTAAACTATTTGCAGACGATATTAAGCTGTATAAGACAGTTAAAAATTGGTACGATCCTTGGCTTTTACAATTTGATCTTGAAAGCTTAAGTAAGTGGTTTGATATGTGGCAGCTAACTCTTAGTGTTCCTAAATGTCTCGAGTTTCGTATTGGTAAATGTGCCTGTTTGTTGACGTGCTCTATTAATGATGCAGTGTTAGCTCAAGTTACTAGTGTTAGTGACTTAGGTGTGGGGTATAGTAGTAATTTGGAATTTTCTGATTACTGTAATAAGTTAAAAAAGAAGTCCTTACAGAGATTGAATTTGTTTAAGCGTAGTTTCGTTAACAAAGATAGGGATTTTCAGATAAAAATGTATAAAACGTATATTCGACCCATGCTTGAGTATTGTACACCTGTTTGGTCACCTCGCTTTCTAAAGGACATTGACACGATAGAATCAGTTCAGAGGAGATTTACTAAATATGTTAGAGGCATGTATGAATTGCCTTACCATGAGCGTTTAAAAAGATGTGATCTTGAATCATTGGAACTTAGGAGATTGTATGCTGATTTAATACTGGTATATAAAATTGTTAACAATGAAATATGTATTGACTTTGACCGTTTCTTTGAGTATTCTCAATATGCTGGTACTAGAGGGCATGATCGGAAGCTTTACCCTAAACGCTGTCGTAAACTTAAAACTATGTCTTTCTTTTCAAACCGAGTTGTAAATGTTTGGAATTCCTTGCCTGGTGATGTTGTTAATTCACCCAGTGTCAACCAGTTCAAAAATTCATTAGCAACCTGCAATGTTGTTACATCATTTCTTCAAGGGCGCGCCTTACGAGAGACTTAGTCTTGTGCGTGCTCTATCCTTATTGTTGCTAAAATTAAGCAAAACTCGCACTCTTTCTCTCTTTTATTTGGGGGGGGGGACCCACCTCATTTCTTATATATGGCATGACGGATTTTATACTGTTTAGAATCTACTGTAGATCGTGTAGTACGCTTACGAGCTGGAAGGGCTTTCTTGCTGGTAGCGTATATATATATATATAGTTCCTCTTGAAGTCGGCCCTATGACTTGTCATTGTATAAAACGATTTTTTTCATAAATAAAGGCGGGGAAAGCGCCAGAAAAGATAATGAATGAATGGCTTGCATACATGCATAGCGTTGACTATACATATATGCTTTCAGGCATGCCACGTTCCTCCATTAAAAGAGAAGCCCCTGCAGCAAAGCTCTATTTGTCATCCCTAATCATCAGGATGAACGGATGGCAAATAGATTATATACGGTTCTCTTACGCATCTCATTTATAAATACTGTACTCATGTATACGTATATATATACATATATATGTACTTTTTGTTTTATAAATACTTGGTTTTGCTGCAGCTCTTTTATGGTGGGTAAGCACATATGGGTAGGTAGACAGGGCGTGGTATGCCGACGCCAAAGGGGAGCTGAGACGAGGACATGCTGTGCATGTCAAGCCAAATCACTTTGAAATTTCGGCATATATACACATATATGTACGTGATATGAAGTTCTTAAAAATGCGTCAGCATCTTTATTATTAATTTTATCTTTCGGATATATGAACGATGAATTCCAGTATATACATAAAATGGCTTTTTGACTTATATGTGTGCGTATATATATATATATATATACACATATATAATATATATATTTATATGATTCTGTGTGAAAACCCCGTGTTATATATCTTATACACAAACTTTTCTTATATAATTTTTCTTCGTAACAGTTTTTCTTTTCTTTTTTACATTTTTTAAAAAGGTTAATAGGTGAAATTCTCCTTTAGCAAATTTAATTTCTACTCTAAACTTACCTTTTGTTCTTATGAGTTGTCTCAGTAGGTATCTGTGCTTCCATTGGGGCCGCCAGCTAGTTGTATACGTATATATACCATTTAATTTTATATGATGAATGTTATTATGTTGAGTTTATAACTAGGGACATTAGAATGGAAGCACGGATGCTAGAGGTGGGCCCCTCAACGCCATGCAGAAGGATATAAACATTTTTTTATATCAATGAAGGCGTGTGAGGGGGGCGGTTTCACCCTGCCATTCATTCATTCATTCAAAAGGCTTCTTTTTATCGTTTTAGGCGTTTTTACACCGTTTTAAACTTATTGACCAGTGGTCAAACCCCCCTAAAACAGCGTTTTTCGGGATTTTGGTTGGGGGCATATATATATAGTAAATCGTCTACGCTCGTTTCAATGAGCATATTTTCAGAACCGACGGAAGTGACCACTGGTCACTATGGTCTAGGTGGCCTATTGACCAGTGGTCAAACCCCATAAAACAGCGTTTTTCGGGGTTTCGGTTGGGGGCATTTATAGTAAATCGACTACGCTCGTTTCAATGAGCATATTTTCAGAACCGACGGAAGTGACCACTGGTCACTATGGCCTAGGTGGCCTATTGACCAGTGGTCAAACCCCCTAAAACAGCGTTTTTCGGGATTTTGGTTGGGGTCATATATAGTAAATCGTCTACGCTCGTTTCAATGAGCATATTTTCAGAACCGACGGAAGTGACCACTGGTCACTATGGTCTAGGTGGCTTATTGACCAGTGGTCAAACCCCATAAAACAGCGTTTTTCGGGGTTTCGGTTGGGGGCATTTATAGTAAATCGACTACGCTCGTTTCAATGAGCATATTTTCAGAACCGACGGAAGTGACCACTGGTCACTATGGCCTAGGTGGCCTATTGACCAGTGGTCAAACCCCCCTAAAACAGCGTTTTTCGGGATTTTGGTTGGGGGCATATATAGTAAATCGACTACGCTCGTTTCAATGAGCATATATATTTTCAGAACCGACGGAAGTGACCACTGGTCACTATGGTCTAGGTGGCCTATTGACCAGTGGTCAAACCCCATAAAACAGCGTTTTTCGGGGTTTCGGTTGGGGGCATATATAGTAAATCGACTACGCTCGTTTCAATGAGCATATTTTCAGAATCGACGGAAGTAACCACTGGTCACTATGGTCTAGGTGGCCTATTGACCAGTGGTCAAACCCCCGAAGACAGTGGTCATTGTTTGGAATAGAGAATCTTCTGGGAGTAATAAATTGCAGACTACTTCTGCCTAAGAGCAGCGCTCCCAAAAATTGGAAGAAGGACAAGTAGGAAAAATGCTCCTTGCAGTCGCATGTAAAATGCAATATGAGCTATGATGGTCAACATTTAAATATGTCAAGGACAAGATTTAAAACGTCTAATATGAGCCAGCATCTAAATCGGTAAAGGACAAGCTGTAACTGGCTAATATGAACCGCCACGTTTCTCTTGGGCTCATATTGACGCGAGGATACTAAGTTGAGTTAACTATTTTTCACTTTTCAAATTTGCATGTACACGTAATTGTCATGACATACGTCTGGTCTTGATACAATAAGTAAAGTCAAGTGTGTAAACACACATCAAAGTTTTGCACATCAGCTGTGTATTTTATTGTATAAGTTCTGTGTACAGTAAGCCGGTACTGAAGACTTGAAGAATACCGGTTTACTGGAGCTTTATGCATTTGTATCTAGTTTGCAGTGTGTCTATGGTTTAGAAAACTGGTATATACCAAATGTATATGCCACTTAATTCAACTTTAAAGGGGAGAACTTTAGCTGCTTAAAGTGTTCACATATATACCTTAAATACGGTGTTTGAGCTAGTGAAATTAGATTCAGACAGGATACCTATAACCAAACATTATATGAAGCTAATGACATTACGCAAGACGGTGAGGATTTTTTCAGACTTGGGATTGGGAATAAAAGTAAAGAGTCTGTAGGCAAGATGGTAAGAGGTCGTCGTGATGTCAAGCCGTTGAAACCACGGCAGCGAGCGTCAATATGAGCCCAAGAGAAACGTGGCGGCTCATATTAGCCAGTTACAGCTTGTCCTTTACCGATTTAGATGCTGGCTCATATTAGACGTTTTAAATCTTGTCCTTGACATATTTAAATGTTGACCATCATAGCTCATATTGCATTTTACATGCGACTGCAAGGAGCATTTTTCCTACTTGTTACAACGTTCTATTAGCTACAAAAATGCGAAAAATTGAGCGAAAATTGTCCAGAAGCGAATTTAAAATTTTCGATTTTTGTAGTGTTAAAGAGCTGGTTCCGGTTTTTTAAAGCTCGTTCCGGTTCCGGTTTTTCGGAGTTCCGGTCGATCCCTAGTATTTACTTATTCAAAACAGGATATATATATATATACTATTCTTTTTGTTTAGAATGGCTGTTGACACGGCGATGCAAATCAGTGGAGTTTCCAGTTGCAGTACAAACTCTGACAGCACAGTTTTTACCAATGGTTATACATCCTGCATTCGAATAAATGGCGCTCCAATCCTTCCTCCTGTGGTTCGTTTGTGTATAATATTTATTAACACAAACACTGTGTTTGTATGATAAGAAACGCTCATATTGTATTTGCATATTTTATGGAGGTTTCATCCAAGATGGGGAGCAGGGGAGGATTATTAATAATTTACAGATTTTGACGCTTATGTATGCTAACAAGTATATATACGTATATATAATGCGTAAAAACTGCCAAAATTTGCTAATTTTAGGCATTTTGAGTTATCACTGTGAAAATTCATTCGAACAAAGACGGCAAAAAAGGAAACGTTTTGTGCAATTTTTAGGGTGAATTGGTAAATTTAGACTGCGTATTTTTGTGGTTATGAGTGAGGGGGTATTCGGGGATGTACGTATATATATATATGGGAGATTCATCAAGTGGGGGAGGTTGCCGAATAGGACCCCCCACTGTAACCCTCTTCTCTGCAAAATTATACCAGTTTCGTGTGTTTCAGCTAGAATTGCTGCAGCTACTTATACTAAGTTATATAAAATTCGTCTATTTTTGAGTCTAAGAAAATGTGTTTATTTTGGCTGTAAATGTGATTCCTGATTTTGTTCTTACCAGCGTTTATATATTTTTAGCATCTAATTATTTAGATGACTGATGCCGTGGTAGCAGAAATGCGTGAGTGGAAAAAGCTAGCCGTGCAGAGAGAGGAAACTAGAAAAGCGAAGGTTCAGGTGCGTAAAGTGAAGTTTACGTGAAGGTGCATGGTACGTGTTAGGGAGGGGGGGGGTAAGTTGCCAAGTTAAATAATCGGTTGAAATCTGTATATATGTATAATTTTGTTTGGCGTGATGCTACTTTATATGTACATACTAAATTGGCGGCATTTGTACTTAATCCTGAAGCTCGGCGTGGCCGCCAGCCGTTGGATTCCCTTGGTTGATCAAACGTTGCCATTGAACGGGAGACGTTCTTGATGACGCATTTAATGATTTCTTATATATACTACGTATTGCCGGGGGAATTTTGAAGATAAATTCGGAGGAACTTTTTTGTGTGTGCTCGGCGTGCATGATTACGTTTTGACATTATTAAGTATGACAGTGTCAAGCCTGGCTTTTCCCTGCGAGGGGGAGGGTCGCCCCTCCCAGAATCTGTCCCCTCAAGGTTTAGGGCCTTCTGGCGCCCCCTAGACTTCAAAAGTCAACGGGAAAATAAGTTTTTGAAAATAAATTTTCAACATTTTTTCCGGATCTTTATGAATCCTTTTGCTATTTTAAGCTTAAAATTAGGCTGAAAATTGCATAATTTTACCTCAGCGGCAAAAATAGCTATTTTTAAGCATTTCCCAAAAACATTTTCGCCCCTTCCGCGGCTGGGGGCCCCAGACTGCCCTCCAAAAGTTTTTGCCTAGGAAAAGCCAGCAAGCTGGGCATTTTTAGGCGAAAGAAGAATTGGGGGTGGATTGCCTTTCCCTACTAGTGGGGGGGCGATCACTGGGAGAACCTTAGAGTGATTTAAAATCACCAAGATTTCAGTAAAATTATCCTATATATTTTCTATTTCTATGCTTAAATGTACACCCACCCTCAATTCAGTTTTGGCCATAAAAATAGTCAAAAAATTCAGGCTTAGCCGTAATTTTTTTGAAAACTTTGACAGAAGATCTCTAAATTTTGGCACTTTCTGGCCACCCTACAGTGAGTGAGGAGAGGAGAAGCCCAAAAACGTGCAGAGTGGCCGAGTGGGGGAACCCCTGGAAAAGTGGCCCCCTCCTCACCCGCCTCCCAGTAGAAAATGTCCAGTCAACTTTGGGAAATGTAAACTACAAAACTCTAAGCAAAATGCGTGATTAGAGTTGTATAATCAATGCGTAATTGTGGAAACTGGCAAATTCTACTATGTATAAATAAGCTTAAGGAACCTTTACCTCACTGATTGTTAGTAATGTAGAATATGTACACCGCTTTTTCGTATATATAGTTTGTTGAGTAGATGCCATTGTTATCGGCACGTTTAGATGGACGATAAGCAGCCCACCTTCTTTCTTGTTTTAGAAAGACATTCCCTACAGGATTGGCACGAAAAAGAAGCTCAGTTTTCAGGATGATGCCGTGGAAGAGACTCCCGGAAACGGTCAGGCGAAATCGGTTTCCCAGCCCGTTCCGGGAGGCCAGCCACCTTCAACCATATCCGAACATCCGGATAATCCTCCGGTTGATGTAACGGCGGAACTACCGGACAGTCAACCGGACAGCGGTCGTACGGTAACGGAGGAGGAAAGCCGGAGCACTGACCTGGGTCAGTATATGCAAATTAGCCAGTGCTCGGACGATCTTCCGTCCGAGCCAATTATGCTGATGTCAACGGAATCGGCACCCGCGGTTTTTCCTGACAGTCACCAGCAGCAGTTCCCAGTCCCTGGCTCTCCGGCAACCTTACCCGCCGCGGGTAGTGTGACGCCGAGAGCCGACACTGGTATTGACAGTACTGCTACTCTTTGTCACTCACAGCTGACTGGTGGGGAAACGCTGACCCCGATTCCTGGTTCGATCAGCCCCGAGGAAGGTCCGAGCTTTTCAAAAAATCCGTCCCATGCCGTTGAACATGTGCTGAACGAATCGTTTGTGATCGAACCGGCCATGGAAGCAGCTGCGACAGCTTCATCCCAACCGCCGACTTCTACCTCTGCCCAGACCTCCTCTAGTAGAGGTCGTGGCGGTATTCAGTCACTTAATCTGGTCAGTCCTGAATCTGATGTCGACGTGAATCCGGATTTTGCCGGATCCGCCGAAATTCTGAAAAATTTCCGGGACTGTGGCACGGATCCACCTTCCGAGATCCGTACTGGTGGTGGCGGTCCCTCAACGATCCTAGGCGGCTCGGTGGTTATTTCCGATCGACTGACGACTGAAATTCTGGCCAAAACTGATCCCAAGGATCAGCAGCATCAGCTTGATCCCCAGCTGGTTCGAGAACAGCTGGGCCAGGTGGCCGGCCTCCGGCAATCCCTAGACACCTATCATGCCCTTCAGATGCAGGCGCTGCAGGAGCGACAGCAGCGAGAGTTGCACAACCTGGAGTCACAGGTGCATGCCCTTCAGGCATGCCTGGCTGCGTTCGCAACCACCACCACCGCCACCTCGGCACCGAAATCGATGCCAGACCCGGCCGTTTCAGCCTACTACGGCCAGTCCTCCTCACCCAGTCACTGCTCTCATCGTGGGCATCATCATTGTGACCTATTTTCACCGCCCCCGGCTACCTTTGTCACCGCTACCACCTCTGGTCGTCGATCGACCAATTCTAGACCCGGCAACGATGATCCCATTATCCTGATTCAGAACTATCGCGAATCCCCACGACAGAGCAGTGTGTCCTCTAACACGCTGCCGCCACCACCACCAACCTACCAGCGTGGAGTGTCAGTTGACGCTGCCTCAGCGTCTGGGAGAATTCAGTCGGCTCCTGCCTCCACCCAGCTTCAACAGCAGCGTTCTTCCTGTACCTACAATCTGGTTCTGCTGGATAGCGCTGGGAAGGCCGTTTCGCCCCGGCCCCAGCTGTCCAGTGATGCGGCCCGGCCGCACCACCTGCCGGCTGGCGTGCCCGTGCCAGGTGGACCGCGAGCGCCGCATGATTGCAGGAACCGCATGACTCACTCCGATGACTATTCGGGGGAACTGAAGCGTGCTGCCTCTGCGCATCCGGCCGATGGTGCTGCAGCAAGAAGTTCGGCTGCCAGAGGTCGAGATGCTAAAATGTTGGCGGGGCGAAAAGTGGGTTTTTAAATCTTGAATTTTAAATTAAAATTTTATATTTTGATTTCTTTAATAAAAGTTAAAGTGTTCGATCAAGTGAGAATTCTTTAGTGGCGTTTCTTGTGTAAAGGTGAATTTACAGGCACTTTTTTCGATTGCTTGTTTCGTTTATATTTGACTAACTTGGCTAGCCGTGATGATACGAATTTGCCTCAATTGTTGGCTACCCTTGCAATCCAAATTGAGGGTAGCAAACATGAGAACAGTTATACGCTATTCTGAGCTAGTCCCTTTTCCTAGGTGCTTCAGTAATTTTCGGGTAATAATTCGGTAATAGTCGGGTGCGTTTTCGACTACAACTGTTTATGTAATTGTTGTTTTTTATAGGTGCCAAAAGGTCTTGTCGTACTGCTGGGTGCTTTTGTAAAGGGCTATCTAACCCGAAGGTTACTGAAAACGGACAAGATTATGAAGTTGAGGACCATAGTTAAGGTTAGCTTAAAGTTTCTATAGTCTTTTTATCAATTTTAAGGGGCAATTATTGCTGTGATCCCCGCCCGATTTGACGCTTTGGACGATAAGCTGTATTTTTGGCGCATGATTTTACCATTTTGGTTTTGAAATGAATTTTACAGCACTGCCCAAATTCCCTACAGTTAATGAAGCAATGATATAAGAGGGTTTGTAAGAATACAGCATAGTCCGCATGTTTATCAGGGTTTTTATTTTGTTATGGAATTTTAACATGATGCATGATGCTCTTGTAGTCTACTTACTTTGCCACAAATTGTTTTAGGATTGCAAGACAGAATTGAAACGTTTGGCCAGTTCGGATGGTCCTGACTGGATTATTCGACAAGTTTACGGACAGGTATTGGCCTAGGAGTTTTACTTTGTGAGAGAATGAAAGTTACACACTACCAAACGTTGGGGGGGGAATCTGACACTTGGGCAACGCGCAGGCGCTCTAACCGTCTGAGCGATATGAGTAGGTGCTTCAGTGGCATTAAGCTTTAATTCAGAATGCGAACTTAATGGCTTCACTTCGAAACAAAGTGGCTTCACCGCAGTTTTTTAACCTAGCTTCTGTTTTTCGAAAACTTTTTTAGCTTATTTTTTCTTAAGAATTTTGGTTTTTCCAGATGATTCCCAGCCAACAGGAAGTATATAGGATCTTTTTGGAGGCTTCGTCTCTGGAACGCGTCAAACTGATCAGTCGTCAGCGTGATATTGATCGACTGCTTTGGCTGGATCGACAGAAGGTTAGAGACATGAAAATTATTTTAAAATTTAAATTTTAAAATTTAAATTTTGAAATTTGGATTTTGAATTGAAGGGGACTGGAGAAAACTTGTCGGCATTCCGCCGCCAGTCTAGCTCTAGTGTAGTGTTTTTATAATCTAGTGGCAGCCAACAACAACAACTGCAACAGTAATCCCTTTACTTAAAGTCGTGTTGGATTTTTATTAGTTTCGTTATATTTTTGTTTGGTTTGAGAAAATTTTTTTGAAATATAGTCTTTGAAATGGAGGTATTAACATTAACATAGGGTCAGATCCTGGATGAGACTTATATCGTGTGCTAAAATAGTTGTCGCAAAATGAATGTAAATTGTAATTAAATTTGCATCAATATTCGAAAAATTTTGATCGATTTTTGACTTTGACCCTAACTTTTTTGGTTTACCTATGCAAGAAAGGACTGTTTTTTCTGACCATTTGTGCATATCCCTTTAAGATAGGGTTGGTATTTTCCGGAAAAAAAGATTGCCGGAAAAAACCTTTTTTTCCGGTTGGAAAAAACCTTTTTTCCGGTTTTTTCCATTTTTTCCTTTTTTTCCGATCACCCCAAAATTTACCAATGTGCTAAAAGTTGCGTTATTTCATATTTCTGCATGCATAGATGCAGTTTTCAAGATATTTAATAGCCCCACCGGGTAGTGCACTTACACAAGCGCTTACAAGGGTTCCAGTATTGATTACAGGAATCTTCAGCAGACAGACGATACTGTAGAGTAAACTACAGGTGACTTCTGTATACCTTGACGGTTCTGCTAGACCTGGTCTGCGGTTTTAGTAGATAACAACACACCTCGTTAAGTAAATAGTACCAGATTTCGGCTGAACATTCCACTGTTATATAGACATGAAATTGTTAACTCAACCTGAGTTACGCAACCATAGCAAAAAATGTTAAATTCCAGAATTAGCTCAAGTTCATGAATATCGTCTTATTATATCATTAAACAGTGTTTTTGATAGTTCTTAATGTTCTGGTTTCATAAATTAACTTTCAGACATGTCTCGAATATTTTTCCATTTTTTCCGATGCTTCGAAAAACCCAAATACAATTTGGTCAGATTTAGCATACCCCCACCTACTATGACCCACGGAAAAGGTTGTAAATAGTGCGAAATCGCCAGAAACGTTCGGAAAACATTAAATTTCGCTGTAAAAATCGTTAAAATAACACTAGGAATATTTTTCCATTTTTTCCACCCCATCGGAAAAAAACGGAAAAAATCTTTTTTTCCAGTCCTTTTTTCCGCGCCCATCCCTACTTTGAGAACTCCTTATCCATGACTTGTTGTTGTTTTGATTATGGTAACATGAAATGAACGTGCAGTGTAATCGCCCTTTGCAGTGGAATTAACTCTACTTTTTGTTAATATTTTTATAGCAGAAAAGTTGTGTGAGATCCATCGCTCAGATTTTTTAAATTGTTTATCAGTTTTTTTAGAGACAAAGCCAGTCCGCTCCTGGACATGCTCGAAAATTGTCAGACGCTACAGTGAAATGCTTGCAGCGGAAGCAAAAGTAGGGTTTTCCAATGGAATGTGTCAGTAATTGGTGTCATAAAGAAATAATGAAAAACGCCTGCCTGCAGTCACGTCAAGGCAAAAGCCTTAGTCCGAAACAGGAGAGAGCCAGTGGGCGCGGTGAGCGCTCTTACCCAGGGAGAACTATTCCCTGGAGCCTTAGTGACTGTAGGGCGTTTTTCATTATTTCTTTATGATTAATGCCTTGTATCCCTCGTGGATCCGCCTGCTGGCCCGCGTTTACCTCATGTTTCTTGATGTAAAAGTCAGTAATTGGTGTCATAAAAGCTGGTTCTTTTGAGGTTCGGTTTGTTGTCGTACATAGCTTTAGTATCATTTACGACTTACGAGCTCCGCTATAACTGAAGATAAAAACAGAAAGGGGGAAAATCAGCCATGTCCCACAATACCGGAAAGTATTTAGCGCCATTAAATAGACGGATGCCAATGGACGCCTGTGGGATCACCATTTTGATGGGGTTCATGTCCCTCGAATTTCCCACGGAGGCGGTTCCTTTGCCCTCCCTCCAAGTGTTTGCTCTAGTTAATCCACTAATTTCTTTGTTTTTTCCGGTTTTTTCATATTTTCTATAATTTCACCTAATTTCAGGATTGGCGTGAACAAATCCAGTCTTCCAGCCGTTTCGATACCGTCTGGTCGAACTCATCATAGCAAACGACCGAAAACGCATCGGTAATTTGTTTGTATTTTGAGAAAGAAATAATGAAAAACGTCTGCCCCTGCAGTCTTCACTGGTCGAAACAAGAGAGATAGAGCCAATCTGAGGGAGCTGTGTACATTTTCTCCCTGCGGTTTTTTTCCAACTAATTCTTTGCCTTCGCGATAGCAGAGCAGTCGTATTCCAGAATTTCATTATAACTAATGGTTGTTTTTCATCATTCACGTATCCAGCTGATTGCTCGCATTTATTTTATTTTCTTGTTTGTTTAAATTTTTTATTTTGGTATGGACTCCCTGCCACCCCAATAAAATGAATTGTTTTGATCCTAGTTTTTCTCCACCAATTGTTGGAATTTGTTCATTCTGCCTTGTTCGTTAATATTTCCTTGGCAGTTTTGTATTTTTTCTGTGCTACTTTATTTTTATTTACTTATTTTCTTGCATTAATTTGATATATAGTTTTTATCGTTTAGATCCCGCACTGCTGACGATTCCTGTTCCCTACCGCCGCCGGCATCGCAGCTGTCTTCGACCAGTCACAGAACCGCCAGCATATCCTCAGCTTGCTCCATTGCTGCTGTTGGGGCTGAAGGTGCTGCACCTGTGCTGCACAGAAGCACGCAGGTGCTGCAACCACAGCACCAGCAACAGCAACAGCAGCAGCAAACAGTATCTACCTCCAGTTCGGCTACGCTGCCGCGACGAAAGCATGTTCCACCGCCAACGAATGAGAAGGAACTTAGGTATATAACATGAAATGGTCCCAGTTTGGGTAAAAGGCAGACACACAGGCAGGCAACTTGGTTGAGTTGTTTTTGACCAACCTTATGGGGCCAGTTTCCTGGGTAACGCTTTGCACCGTCGGGCGATGATCATCACAGTGTGATGTCTAATGCAGCAAACAACAACAACGAGGCTGGCAGTGGGTTGGTAGGGCTGACTTTCGTAAAAGAATCTATTATCTCAGTCCCGTGCCTGGTTGGATTTGTCGAACACTAGCGGAAACGAATGCATTGAGTATGAGCTAAAGCTGTTTAGGTTTTGAAAAATTGTTCAGGAATCGTATAGTTTGCCCAGGGCTGGGTGGACAGAATAGATTTATAATAAATGCATAAAGTCCAGAACTGGCGACTCTGATAGGATTTCAGTAGACGAAGCTGTGCATTTTATTGGCGGGTGGTATTTGTGCTGTATATCAGTGGAAGTTTCATCGCTCCCCTGGCAGAACAAAATTTTCTCGATGCTTTTCATGAAAGAGTTAAAAGAGGGAAACTCAAGCTTGAGTGGAGTTAAAACGACTTGAAACAGCTAATTTTAACTCTACTCTACCCTTTCTTGAAGGGGCCCCTAGAAGGCGTCCGGGACAGGAGTTTCTTGGGCCTTTTCGCGCACCAATCTTTTGATTTGATTGGAGCAGAGCTATAATTTTTGAACTCGTGCAACTCTGCAGACTGCAACCGAGGTAAAACGAACAGTTTAACCCTGTTAATCCTGTGCTCGAAATGGATTCACTTTAACTCATTTAACTCCATGCACGAAAGTGCCCTTAGGTAAAGATAACCAAGGTAAAGTTGCCAATATTTCTCAGCAATTCCACACCGGCGGATAACAACTGAGCTGTCTGCTGTCACACTTTTAGTTATTATATATAAATATGCCATGTCTACTGGTCCAGTTAATATAATATGTATTTTGGTCTTTTTGGTTTTTTCTTTAGGGCTTCCTCGTCTGAGCGTTTGGACGACAAAGGACTGAAAAAGCCTTGGCGTTAATGTTGTGACTGTATTTTGTTTTTTCTGACTGTGTTGTTTGCTTTGTTTCTGATTGATCTATTTTGAACTAGTCCAGAACTGATTCTCATTTTTGTAAGTCATAGTCTATGTGGTGTGTTTATATAGTGGGGTTTCCTTTGTCGGGGCATATTCTAGGGAATTTTTCTTGGAGGACTGTCAGTGTTCCAAGCAACGCTGCCAATAGGGACTGTATACGTATGTATTCAATGAAATTTACGTTTCAAAATTCTGGAAATTACGGGAATTAAATTTACTGTCGAACAGTTAATGTTTTCATGGTTTTCAGACCAAATTTTTTGCAACTTTAAAAAATTCTCAGCGTCTGGAAGTGCACCCCAGGCCACCGCTATAACGCAGAAAGGAGTCTCTCGCATGCAACATATCGTTTTTGTAGCAAGCCAAATTTGCTAAATATAGTTATAAATGTTGGAAAATACTTAAAAACGTAGTAATACAGGGTAAAAGTGAATTGTAGGGAAAATACAGATTGTTAGAAACCCGTGGTGCACCACACTCTAAACAACACAGGTGAAATTTTGAAAAACCCTTCTCCGTTTTCAAAACGATAAACCTCTTCTTGCTAAACTTTTCTCCGGTTAAAATCTATCGGCCTGAGAATTTTTCAATGTGACTTTACATGCGACCTGTCGGTGTGAAATTTCAGAAAAGAAAAACAAAACGACACCGTTGTTTAGCTACTAGACTTGGGAACTCGAGGACACTGAAGAGCATGATTGTTTATGAAACTGGCCCTGGAAAATACGTGAAAATGAAAATAATCGAGCCGGAAATGGTGTAAATGAAAACTCCCCTCTCTTGCAAATTTATGTATATCAGACCAGAAACTTTCTGCATAATTTAAAATTGCAGATGACCAGAGTTTATACTAGTCCTATGGTAAAAGTCTGGGTTACTTGACTGTTGTAAGTGTCAATGTGTCAAAATAATGTAATGATATTAGACCATATTATGGGTTCAGGTCAACCATGTATCTTTTGTAGCAGCTTTAAGCTTGTTCTCAGTTAAAGTAACATTATTTGCATTGGTATTGACTTTAGTATAATAGTCTTGTTGTGGATGGTACGCAAAATATATATACCATAGTGTTTTTTAGGCCTAGCCTAGATGGGCCAGCGCCAAAGTCTTTACTTCCCGGCCCGAGACCAAAATTTTGGCAAGAAATACATAGTGCATACTAATTTTGTAAACGCGAAAACTGAAATAATGCGTCCAAAAATCTGACAAATTATACCCCAGAGTTTTCAATCAACAGTTTATAGATTTAAAGGTGATTTTCAATAATTTTTTCCTGTACTACGCAATTGTGTAAGATACCGCATCTGAAAAATGACAATTTTTGATCGTTGTGAGAAAGCGAATCTAGCGTATTGTCAGACGATAGCGGTAAAATTCGATGACCTACTGGATTTGATTAAAGTAGTTAGATACATTGATATGTTCATGAAACATTTTATTTAACCACAGAAAGCCAGGGTTTCAGTTGCTTACAATATGAATGAAAGGTGATCGTCAGGCATTGAAAATCTTTAAAGCTTAAAATCTAAAAATCTTATGATTGGAGTATCTATTCTGTGGTAAACCCACTAAAATCTCAATGTCGCCGTAATATAGACATTACTTATTCATTAAAAATTAATTGACATGTTTTTACTTTAGAATGTGCCAATTAGAATTAGTATCTAGGATGACAATGTATATGTTTGTATTTTTAATTGGTTGGTTGATGAATTTCATAGAGACTATACGCCTGTTCTTTGTTGAATGTATTCGTTACACAAATTATATAGCTATATACATGCATTGTATGCTATGCATTGTGCTAAAGGGTTTGTGGGCTTTTCAGGCAGGAATTCGCTGTGTTGCGCAACGTTGTGTAACTTAAGGCTCTGACGTAAGCTTGCTATGCATTCTTTGTGCTGAACTAGACTTTGAGTTAGATGATTACTTTTTCCAACTCTACTCTTTTAATGTAGCTCAGAGGTATATTGTGCTTTGTCTGTATTTCTGGATCTCACGTTATTCAACTTTACCACTTTTCGTTTTTCTCTTATATGATGCATATGATGCGGTTTAAATCAGTATTTCTGTGCAATGTACATTTTAGTTTGTCGTGGTTGTGGCATCACTCCATATGAACGGTTGCATTTATTTTCTGTAAAATAAATGGTTTTAGCTTTTCTTAATTTTAGGTTAGGGTAGGAGAGATTTTATTTAGGTAGTATAAGAAGTGTTTCATGTACCCGGCACCAATAAAGTTTAAGAAAAATAGCATCAGAATAGCAAAAGTTTAAGTGCTGGATTTCCATTCAGAATAGTAGTTAGTCTTCTGCTATTCCGCAGCTATTCCTAAACTTGTGCGGTCCAGGGTTAAAGGGGCAGGTTTGTGGAGAGGTCAGGTCATTAGAAATGCAAAATAATGCGGAAGAAGTAAAACGGAACCGCTGTTAATGTAGGTATCCACATGTACGTGGGTAAATACGAGCCGTAGAGCCAGGAGTGTCACCTCGGATGGTGACTGCATCCGTGGAGAGGAGGGCCTTCCCACCGTAGTGGTATCCATTTACCGACCAGTTAAGGATAGCTGGTTTTGCTAGAGCTGAGAAAGCTTTGTGCTCTTCTGAGATCGAACCACCGATCGTGAGGTTGTAAGTTCTAACCAGTGCCTTAGTCCACTCGGCCATCCCGATTTGTAGTGTTATTATTATTTTGCTACTAATTTAATTAGCTTAATTTTTACTTTTGGGTGGTTTTGAGTTCACAAAATCGGAACTAAAATTCGCCTGGCTCGGAATCTCGCTTCAAGAAACAGGTACAACTCGCTCGAGACACTACATTACGTTACCCGTTCGAAGTTTTCTTGCCACACTTACATTACCTGTGCGCGAAGATTTTCGAAAACTGGAGATCTTTTTGTAAAACCGGTACAATTATTTATTTAGGCACTGTCGTCAAGGATAATCCAGTTTTCTGTTGTTTTTAAGCTTTTGTGGATTTCGTTTTCTGAAATCCGCTACGCGTTTCTGTAATTCGCGTAGGCCTTCTAATTTGTGCTCAGCTGAACAATTACAAGGTTAGAGATTGCAATATTTATTTATGCTAAAAACTGGTTACCATCAAAGTATATATCTTACTTCCTTTTTGAGCCGTTACATAAACGACCGGTTTTTGATTTTAAGTTGCACAGTTAGTTTGAGTTTTACAGTGGTACAGCTTTGCATCAAGTTGAAATTCGAGTAACACCTAAATTTCCCCCTAAAATCATGCTGTCTGTGCTGATTTTAGCTGGAATGGCTACCGCAGCGAGCGTGTCAGCGCAAAGTGTGATTCTGCTGAGCGCTCCGCAAGCTTACGACCGCTACTACGCCGACAGCCGACCGGATATCCTCAGATATCAGGCCGGAATGGTGCAGCGGGTTCAAGCTCCGGATCAAGCTTTTATCCTGGCAGATCAACGTACCCAGAACGAGCTGATTCGGCTGGGCGTTCCCGGCTCGTCCATAATTCGTGCGGATGTTTATGACGCTTGGATCCGGGATTTCGGACCGGTCCGGGCTTCCCGGCAGGTCAAATTCCGGTACCAACCGAACTATCTGAGCCGAAAGGAGGCTAGTGAGATTCAGAACAGTCTTCTGAATTCGTTCTGGGATCGGGGAGTCCAACTGGAGCAATCCCGATCATCCCTGATTTTGGACGGTGGGAATTTGGTGGACAACGAGCTGAATTCTGGGATTCTTACCGATCGAGTTTTGGACGATAACTATCGCCTAACTAGGCAGGAAATTATCCAGCAATTGCAGTCCGATCTGGGCTTATCCAATATTGTCCTAGTTCCTCAACTTGAGGTATGGGGTTTTGCTCTTCGTTAGCTCGGCGATAAAGTTGTAAGCTCAATATGTAAAGC